>OZ005744.1:160501894-160559454 GCA_963930735.1 Dioctria linearis
GAGCTAATGTATCCAGATAATAGTGACAAATGATTTTGAATTGGGGATGGTATGAAAATATTAAATTTGGTTGCTATAAATCTATTTCTTTTCAATGTGTATAGAATGGAATAATTCAACTGAATCATTTATAGCACTTCTAAAGTTATTACCTCCAGCTTCTATGGGAATTAAATCTAAATCTAGAGAATCATTTTCTAAAGCCAAGCACAAATTAATTAAATTTTGAAATGTAAGTAATTTAAAGCATAATGAAATGTTAATTTTGTAAATAACTTTAAATATTTTCATATGTTTAGGTTAACACTCCCAAAAACGAAATTGTTAAACATACCACAGGGAAGCCTGTTATATTGGCAATTGGACCGTACGCATCAGCAATTTCATACGATTTAATTTATGTTCACATATAATTGTAATATTAATAACATTAATTATTAGTATTATTAGTATTAGTATTATTAGTAACATTAAAAAAAAAAGTAAAATTAAGTTCGAAAATGAGACAAATCGGGCAACTCCTTCGTGGGGTTGCCATACAAAAATTTCGTTTTCCACGATATATTTGGACACTACCTGAGAACACGTCGACATAGAAAGCTGAAATTTGGTACGCTGTGTTTTCATACTAATAGCAAATAAAATTTTAAAAATGGGCTAAATCGGGCAACCCCTTCTTGGTGTTGCCATATAAAATTTTTGGCTTTTGACATATGCTTTGAAAACAATCAGTCCTACACATTTTTATTGTACTAAAAACTTCTTCAGAATAAGAAGTCCTATGAAATAAGTTATAATCATTTTTTCTGTCCGACGAGGCGTTCTAGAAATATATGCGAGAAACCAATGCAAAAAATCAAAATTTCTCAAATGGGTGACCATACGAAATTTCATACGTACATTCATCTAGGGTATCATAAGAATTGGTCTTAGACCAATTCTAGCTTTTTCACTTGTTTAAATTATTTTTTGTATTTAAACTGACATATGAAGTAAATTTGAGAAGATATTTTATATTTTTACAACATTTGATATACAAAATTGAGCTACCTTAAGTAACCACGCATATAATTGAAATTCAAAACAAATCTTCAAAATATTTCAATAATACCGAAAAAATTAAACATTTTTGCGTATCGAAAATGGATTTGTCTGTACAAATTTCAGTGGCAAATAAAAATCCAACTAATGAATTTACAAAACAACGAAGAAGACATTTATTTTGAATTTACACAAAATAACCAGATGTCAAATTAATATGTATACATATTTACATGAATTTAAAGCTGGAAAAAAAAATAAATAAAAAAATAATAAAATTGAAACTACAAAAATTTTCATTTTTTTTAAACTCCCATGTAATATTTCAAGTAGAATTCTACCATAATAAAAACCATTGAAATAAATATTCTCCAAAACTCACACTCCACTGCCTCAAATTGAGATAACTTTGGTTTAGATTGAACACAAACTTTCTTCAAAATTTAAATTTCACTGTTTCAAATTCAATTTAGATTAAATTTAAAACCAATGAGTTCTCAATATAATTTATTTAAATTGAAACTTGCCGGTTTAAACCTAGGACAGTTAAAAGTTTTAATTTCAGACTACGTGGAAATATCAATATAAAACTGATTCGTCTTAATAATTTTAAGACTATGCGTAAGTTTTAATATTAAACTTTTTCGGAATAGAATTATATACAAACCCAAAAGTCTTAATTTTAGCCCCAAATTTTTAACTGTGTATGAGAAAAAGAAAAATGTTCACAGCAAAGAATTAATGGCCATGAAAGAAAGAACTGAAAAATATATGCTAAATGTAGTATCCAATCAAAATGGGTTTAAAGCGGCAAAAAAGTCTCGCGGATTTTTTCTGAATCGGAGAAAAATACGCACCACCCGATAGTACTCGGTCAGACCGTTAATTCTATATGTAATATGCGGTATTGAAATTACACCCCCCCCCCCCCCGCTGGGAGTTCCTACCTCCTACCTTAAAAGAATGTAGAGAAAAAATTTCCTGGTAATGAGCTGAGGCGAACAGTGAAACCTGTTTTCTATTCGGAGATAACCCTACTGAGTTAGAGCCGAACTAAGGTGTGAACAATCTAGTATCTCAGTTCGAATATAGGAGTCCAAGTCTAACCGCCAGCCACTGATAATTTCTGTACCAATTAGATATACATATGTAGAATGTGTTATCTATAAATTGTAACCAAATGGTAGCATTTCCAAAAATTATTATTAACACGATTTTCTGTTAATCATGGGTATAAAATAAATTTTATTACAAGAAAAAAAGCAAAAAAGGATACCTATCATTTGGTTTGGATTGTCAGCCCCATCAAATCGCACAGACCTATCTTTCTGATTTCCCCTGTGTTTCAATATCCTCTACAATCTTAATTGATTGAAATGTGTGTTCAATAAAGCCAAAGAATTACACAAATGAAAAACACTTGTAATCCGTCTATATATAATTGTGCACCTCTCAAATTATTAATTCCCTATTTCACACACTAAAAGGACATTTATGTTATCTATATCTACTCTTATCAAAACTTAAGAAGTTCACAAGTACTTACCTTCAAAATAGAGATACTATCAACCATTTTGTTAACTCAATAATGCCAGATCGCAGGTATTAGGTATACATATGCAGAGTTATACATAGTTAGGTTACAATAGAAGTTGCAAAAGCAATACCAATGAAGCTCCTCTCAATAAAATTCTCTGCACAAATTATATTCTGTAGAATAATAAAAAAAAAAAAATCTTAAACTCTCTGTGGTCATAAAATATCATTTCGATTACTGCCGTACTGAACAGATCCACTTTATACAAAACGAACATTCATTGAAAGAAGAAAAAACCTGTCCCAATTCTTGCATATAACCCTTATAAAAACTTGGATAAATCTGAGTGGACTTTCAAATCTCCAGCCGAAAGTTGGAGAACTTATCCTTTTGAAAAGAGTACACCTGGGAAATAAGATGAAAATATACAGAAGAAATGCTGACAAGGATAACTGAGAATCGCAATTGAAGTTGAAAAGGTCCTTTAGGGTATTTAACTTTCCTAAAACTTCTCTTCTCATACAGATCTGAATAAGTGCAGTAATAGGAGTGAATCTTTCTACGACACTTTCAACTGCATAGTTGATTCCTTACTTATAAGCGCTTGCTTTATAGATACATAGAATCAAGAGTTTTGCCCATAAAGGATCAACCTCATCTGCATCAATAATTTTAGGATATCACAATTTGCTATCTATAGGCGAGGAAAAAGGAAAGGGGTGTTAAAAATGGTTTGTTCAAACATATCAGACTTTGATTATACAATGTAATATGTATCCCACGTAGGTATAAAACCTTGCTCCATATATGTTTTTGTGTTTCTGTGTGTGTGTAAGGAGTAAAGATGTCAACATATTTCTGAAATATCGGTTTTGGTGTTTCTGACATTTTTACAAGGTTGTTGGTTGAATCTGAAGTAAGAAGGATAATATTGTAAATAACCTCATTGATTTTTTGTAAACATTTTCATGAGAAGAAATACATCTTTGAGATGATCCAAGATCTCCATCCTCCCACCTCCCTTTCCCTTTATCGAAATCTTATTTTTACTTTCTACATGTTTTCTAAATAAACAAAAAATTATTTCTTTTGTTGTTGCGATTTCTCTGTTCTGGCACTTGATACAGTCAAATTGTTTGTGATCCTACTCAACTGGAGGTTAAGTTGAAGTACACACTTTACTTTGAAAGTGCACATAGAGATACATATAACAAAACAAATAAAAAATGTTTGAGTTTGAGTTGGGTATGGAGTAGTAGGTATAGACATAAAAATAGAAATGCTATCACAACTGTTGCCTATTTCTTTTCTTTTCATATGTATTTCGGTGGCAATTTTTTTCCATAGATGAAATAAATTTCATAGTTTAGTTAAGAGTTACAATTTACAATTTTACTTTCAAATACGACCTTTCTGCGTTTGCAGGAACTTTTTACAATTTCTTTGCAAAATATTCATATGAAATTCATTGAACTTTTCAAAAACGAAGAATTAGTTCCATTCTTTTGTGTCATCCGGCGCTGTAATTTTCTTTTAACTGCAAATTTTTCTGTTTAAAATACTATAATTTTTTTATATCAAATTTAAAACAAGTTCTCTGCTTTCAGTTTAAATTGACCTCTCCACGTTTTGAAACCTAAAATACCAAACTCTTTGGACATTTTGTGCACGTTATCTTCCCTCTTTTACTTTGTCTCTCTATCACTGTCAGAAAAAAAAATTCTACCATCAGGCATTACTGTTTTCATTGAATTTGAAAACGATACATTGATTATAGAATCATCTGCGGTAACATGTCTATGAGGAACATCTTCTGTGAGATATTTATATAAAATGCATATATGCAGGAAAAAAAATAAAAATATTCAGTTTAGATGGCATCCATTAGTGAAATATGTAAAAGTCGTGTAATATGCAAAAACTTTGATGACTCATCTACTGTATACCTGAATTATGTACCTTAAAAATACATTAAATATAAATACTTCGTATAAACTTAATCAGCGTCATTTATTTCGCAAAAACAACAAAACTAACACATTGTAAATCGACCAGTCATTATACCTAAGACCCTGTTTATACGAGTCAGTTTCAGGTGCGCTAGGGCATCTTGTTACAAAATATCTTACAGGTCGCGGTGACTAGATGAGAGGCGGGAATCGTACTAGGTTCGCTAGCTCGACTTTCTTTCGAGGTTCTTGTATGTGTTGGTAGTTCGTTTTGGATTCGATGTTTTTTAACAGTATGATCTGGTATCGACCTCTCTTTCAAGATGTTTAGCAGATACTACGAAAATACGATATCTAATAAATAAATAATAAATGCTCACTGTAGTAAAACTTGACTTTAAACTTCACTCAATAAAATCTCAACTACGAAAACCTGCGAAGACCAATTTCATAGTGTTGGGAACTTATCAATCTCGAAAATCCCACATATTATCCAAATTTTTCCCACATTTCCCACAGTTCGAAAGCTGAAATTACCACAAAAATCCCAGCATATATATACTTATTAATTTAAATTTAAATAAAAAATTATACAATTCAATTGTATATATTTACTAATTTCATTTTTATTAATATATATTACTTACTGCACAAAACATATCTACTTGAGATTGAAAAAATCTTAAATTCTAGGAGGTAAATAAGTTAAGATGCGTATAGATGTAACAAAAAAGAATTAACATAATATAAATATAATTAAATAAGTAAGAGCTTAAAAGTAATTAATTGATATATTTGTGAATTAGTTATCTGTGGCATTACTACTTGTCAAAAACTCATTACATTTCGATGCTCAGTCATAGGAATAAAACTTGTGCAATCAACACCATCCGAATCAAAACTGGATCTAATCGTACACATTGCACACAAACATTCTTCACCGTCTTTAAATCATCACAATTCAGCCTTTTCGAAATATCCAAGGCACTCATGGGATTTAAGAACTGTATTTGTTTAATAAATATCTGTTAACGGAAATCTTTTTACTATTTCATCCTTGGCCTTTATGTAGAATTTTCTACAGTTTTCAGTTACTTCAAGAATATCCTCTTTGGATAAGTTCTGTTGATTAAATTCAAAGCACTCCGAACCCAAATACGTTTCTTCAGTAGGCATACAGTAATTCAGTGATTTTTGAAAATATTAGGATCATCAATTTTGTCGGATTGAATAATATGTTGTGCTAAAGTTGAAGTTTTTTGTGTGTGTTTTTCCCACAGTGATGATTTAGAGGGCAGAAATTTCCACAAAATGGGATTTTTCCCACAAGTTCCCAACACATGAATAGAAAATATTTACTTTAACGACTTCCTCGGAAATTGACATTAGCCGTATCGTAACTTCTAATATGGCAAACAAATCGAAAAAATTTCGAGCTATAAGCGATGCATCTATTTGCAGCTCTCGAAAATTTCGGCATGCTTGAAAACGTCCTTTATGGTAAAAAAAAACCGAAGAGATTTCGGGCCACAAGCGGTTCATCTATTTGAATTCTCGGAAATTAGGGCATGATGCTAAAACTTCGTTTATGTTAAAACAAAAATCGAAGAAATTCCGTGGTACGAGCGTTTTTTATATTTCGAATTCATTTCGCTACGGCGGTATTTCGTCCAATTGTTTGCAGGGTACACATTGCAATGTTTCAAACTGAAATGATCACGTGATAATCATGATCAATAAAAACACGAGCTGCCTCAAGAGCTGCGTGCAGGGCTGCCAGATTCCCCGATTTTCAAGTATAATTCCGATTCCCCGATTTTGCCTCTGTTATTTCCAATATTTTACAGCCTCTTCCGATTTTTAGAGATTTTCACTATTGACCCATATTTTATTATATTAACGCTTCTGACACTAAGCTAAGGAACATGAAAAGTTGGTAAAAGCAACGAACTAGTTCCTATATACCTACATGAAAAAATATAGATCAGACGCGCGAAACAATGGAGAAATGTAGGTAAAAAATGGACGCAAACATTGCAGATATTGCAGATTAGAACTCAGCTGTGAAATCTGACGAAATTGGGCAAACTTCACATTTTTCCATTGTCACTTTTTGTTTTTCTTCAGTTGATTTCACAATCTTAACCTGGTATTTTTCTAATAAGAGTATTTTCACTTAGTACCTGTACCACGGTCAGTGCCAGATGATTCAGATTTACATAATGAAATATCACCGAAATAGCGGTAAAATTACAGGGTTTGAATTATATTGCTTTTGTAATTGTGAGCAAAAATGTATGTGCAAAAATTGTGCAAATTGTGCCAAAATGATCCGAAATTAAAAAACTGGTTAGTTGAAAATAAAAAAATATGACTCGACCCGTAATATTGCATTTTGCAAGGTCTGCTCTGTTTCGCAGATAAATATCAGCAAAACAAAGCGGAGAAATTGATTGGATGCGGAAACCTGAAAAGACATTTTATTGTCCAAATATTTTTTGACAAAAAACTGAGATATGTTTTTATATGCATATATGTAAATGAAAACATGCTAATATGTATTAAAAATAGTATAAATCTTACTGATAAGATTGAAATAGGGTAAATGGCAATAAGAATGTTAATCTTTTTTTAATTTATATTTTATTGAATTTCTAAAATTATGTTTTGAAAACGTAATTATTTATGTGATTGAATTCTTTCACCGATTTTCATACCCAATTCACGCATTCCAGCATTTTCCCGATTTTTGTATGTTGCCATCAGGCAGCACTGGCTGCGTGTACTACCTTCGAATTTTAAGTTCACTTTGTTCCTGCTACCGACTAAACACGCTCAATACAGCAAAAAGTACACTTAAATTTGGAATTTTTAAAGTATGCTTTTAAAATTTTTATGAATGGTTAAATTTGATTCGAATCTAGCGCAACTCTCACATTGTCAGGGAACCTTAATAAAGCAATGGTGTAGATAGATTTATTAAAGTCTTAATCGTATTAATGCTACATAGCCCATGCTGTAAGAGTTACGATGAGCCAATACTACCAAATATATTGAATATAACGCTCCCAACTGTACTGCTTGAACAGAATCTGCGATATATTTGGATATAGAAATAAACGTAGTTATAACCATGTTTTGCCAACATTAATTGCGCACTGGAATTAAATCACGTAATCGTGTCTTAGCAGTGTTTGATGAGAAAGCTCAGAAATGATTTGAACCTGAAGTAAAATCAGTTAGAAATCTTGAGTCATTTTCAAAACCTTTTCAATGTCCAACAACAGTTGGACGCATAACAAGCCACGTCCAATTAGTCGCAAAACTTGTCCGTTCCTACTTTAGCAATGACTATACGAAAATTTATGCTCTATACTAGCTATGTCTACCTAACTATAAAAACCCATTATTTGCATCTGACGCGATGGATCAATATTGTATCGTGTAGCCATTTGGCCCGGCTACTCTTAAGAAGACACGGTTGTGATTCTGCGTCAATGGATTTGTAAATTTTTTTACAATGGATCAAGAAATTCAATAAACTCCAGAAAACAAAAAAGCGCGAAAGGAATCCTGAAAATTTGGAAACAAAATCTGAAGAAAATGAAATGTTAACATTTATATTTTAACGAAATGATGTCATTTTAATTATAAAAATATAATATATAATATAATATACATATAAAAAGATATTCCAGCCATGAAAGGCCATCATTACCCACTTGCAATCATTAGAAGGGAGCTAACCAATGTAAGCTGCTTACATATTGGGATATTCATCATTTTTATGCATCATTTTACAATATTCCTAATAAAATTGCACAAGATAATTTCCTCGTAAAATATACAAAGGCTCAGTTTCCAAAAACTCCAAGATCAAGAAAGGATCCTCAGACTCAAGAAACCAAGAAGCAAGGCAGTATTAAGTACTTCGTTAGAAGGGGTTTGCTAATGCCTACTGAACGAAAAAGCTCAATGGATCCAGTATGCAGACAAACTATTTTGGGAGTTTTAAATGCTTCAAAAAATAGGATTCAACGAATTTTTAAGGCACATCTAAAAAGAGGATTACCTCCTGTTGAAAAGAGAGGAACAAACGATTCTGCTGATAAATTTTTAGCAAAGAAAATGTCTGTAAAACTTTTATTGGTCAGAGGACAAACTATTAGCCGGCAATACGTGTTTAGCGAATTAAATATTAACAAAATTCTGAAAGCATTATAATGAAGACGTAGCCGACAATTTAAAGGTAAAAACTTCCCTTTTCGGAATTTTTTCAATGAAAATTTCAACATTGTATTCTATTACCTACCGGCTGAAGATTTATGTACTTATTGTATTGCATTAATTGAAATTGAAAAAACGTAATCAATAACATAAAAAAGAATTCTTCAGCTTAGGGCAGCGGCTTTTTACAATATATTACGAGAAAAAAAGGATAACTGTATTATGTTTTCTTATGATTGTCAAAAAAGGATCCGGTACCTTAGGCAGTATTAATCTTATTAAGCTTATTAATTACGACAGTTATAGTACCTAATACAATTTTACGATGTGTTGTGGAATGCCTAAAGATGGTCTAACTAAACAGACTGTTTTCCAATATATTTGGAAGGAAACAGATGCGCCAAATACCTTTGACATACAGCTAGTACAGGTATCCTAGTACACGCATAAACCACCTGTGTGTCTTTGCAGACCAGCATAATATAAGCTGAGCAAACTGATACGAAGCTAGTATAAATTATTGAATAAATAACTAATAAGGAAACGGCATATCGGGTGAAAACCTAAGCTACTCGGCGAAATGTATTAGTGTGCTGTGTTTGTATTCGTTTCGTCATGGCAGTAGTGAAACCGTGAAATTGTGAAGGGGGAAATTTTTTATAACCCAAGTTACTATCTTAACTAAACAAATTTTTAGCGCCCCCTTATTTTCAGATAATATTTCTTGGCGTTGCCTATGATAATTTAAAGGACTTGTCACAATGCAATGTCAGCAATCAAATAGCGACCAGCCCGCTTGTCATATCTCCCCCCCCCCGCTCTTTGGGTTTGACTGTCATTGAGTTGCCTACTCACGTACACTGTTATCGCGCACGAAACCCCGCTTCCTTATTAGTTATTTATTCAATGGTATAAATACATTGATTTTTTCCATGGTGTTCGGAGCTTTTTAATGATTTCAACGCCGCTTTTGACTTTTTGTTCAAGTAGGCCTTTTCGGGGATATTTCCTAGTTTATGACAAGCATCAAGTTGACACTAAGAACATTTCCGACGATTTCTTGAAAAGCATACCTTAAAAACCTGTCAAATGAAACTATAATGAGATGTGTCACCTAGCATGGTACAGCGAATACAATGGTATCCGAACTATGGTACCTATACTCGCTGTGTGTCAATAATGGTATTTGGGAAGTAATGAAATAGCTTCTGCAGTTTATCATCGTGTCTGCAATACAGAAATTCCAAGCAATATCCAAGAGGTGAAATTGCTATCAGACGGCTGTGGGGGCCAAAATCTGGTCTCCTATTGGCTTTCCCACGATATCCGATGCTATCTGTTGTGAGGCACTCGTTTATCCCTCCTAATCGGGTTTCCGGTCGCATTGCAAAAGTCATCAGAAGGAAGGAAACTATCATTCACCTAGAGGCATATTTAGAGATATTCAAAACGCATGGTCCAGTTTTTCAACATGGAATAGACACAAACATTAACAACTGGAAAGAAAATATTCTCATCAATATTCAAATCCCCCTCTGCTTGGCATTTTAAATTTACCCCAATGAAACGTTTTTTTTATTAAAAGGACTAAATCTGGGTCTTTTGTAATCCGTGGAGAGCCAAACTACAGAATTGATATTGGTCAATTTAAATGTATTTTTAAAAGAAGAAAATCTTGTTCAAAAACGACAAAAAGTGGGCTCCAATCAAATAGGAAATTTAAAATAGAAAATCTGTAGGATGTGAACAGGATGTGTTAAAAAAAACATTTTGGAGAGAATTCGGGTGAAGACGAATCGTTACAATATTATAAGAATGTCGTTGACAACTAAGGAGCAGAAGATGAACATGTTGAAGACAGCCTGACTACTGATTAAATGTATTGTTGTATTACAAATGCTATCCCAACTAGCATTTAAACCAGAGCTTGAAACTTTTATGACTTTTTTCAAAAAGTCTCTAGAATAAAGTGTTATAATTAACTTTTATTTCGTAAGAAGTAAAAAAAATTATAAGAAATAAGAATTTTAAATAATAAGAGTTCGTAAGTTTTATTATTAAGACTTCCGCAATAATTATTATTTTTGCTATACAAAAAAAAAACTTTCTAATAATATTTTTCATAAAAGTCTTTTTAAGAGCCTTTTGAGACTTTTGTTTAATAAAAATCATTTTAAAAGTCTTTTGTGACTTTTATTTTATAAAAGTCTTTTTTAAAGTCTTTCTTTATGTTTATTATTTAAATATATACAGTATTAATGGTCTGATTTAAAAAAAAAGCATCTTCCTCTGTTTATAACATTTTAATCCATTTTATTCATACGGGGATTCATTTAGGGTATCATAAGTATTGGTCTTTTAGACTAATTATAGCCTTTTTACTTGTTTGTTACAGACAGAAAGAGTCTGGACTTTTCTTAAGTTTATATAATATAAATAAATTATATTATGTAGGTATATGGATCAAATCGATTAAAATGTTGTATCCAGCGGAAGAGGCTTTTTTTACATCAGACCATAAATACTGTAAATATTTACATAAAAAACATAAAAAAAGACTTTTAAAAAGATTATTATTAAATAAAGGTCTCAAAAACTTGTAAAAATGTTTTTATAAAATAAAAGTTTCAAAAGACTCTTAAAAAGAATTTTATAAATTAAAAGTCTCGAAATACTCTCAAAAATTTTTTTTGTTATATGAAAATCTAAAAGATTTAAAACTTTATTTTCGTATAATAAAAATTTACTCTTAATTTTTAATTTAAAAAAAAAAAGTTAAAAGTATTATTAATATTTAATTTTTAAATATAAAAGTTTCCAGTCGTACTTGACTTAAAAAAAAGACTTAATGGAAGGTTATTTTCAAGCTATAATTTAAATCTTAGAGTAGTGAACAATTACTTTTGTCACTAAATATCACTGCAAGTTTCGTGACAACCACTAAAATGTACACGTCATGGTGGTTAAAATTCGACGTCATAACGTGACAATCAATCGTTATATTCACTGATAATTGTAAATCTCTATAAAGTGAATAATACTGATAATAAAAACGTGCTTATTTCTTATAAAAATCAGTTCTAGTCTCATTGTGATATTATTAGTGAAATGTTTTTAAAACTCTAAAATTTCAGGTCGAGGTATAGTGCAAATTACATATCTAGTGATAAATACTTAATTTTCACAATCGAAAATCCTTATGAAGTGCACAAATTTTTAGTTATGTATAGTGCTTTTATTAGTGACTAGGACGTTCTCGCCATCATCTTTTCGGCACTCTAAACCGACAACCTCTACAGTTGTGTTAAGAACATTATAACGACGTGCAGGTCACGGTTAAAGAGAGAACTATATGGTGTCTGTAAATATTTGTATGCCACTAAGGAGTACTTTTAACTACCGTTTTGAAACCAAAAAGTGAAAAAAATATATACTCCTGTAGATTATTTCATTAAAATTGAATGAAGTGTGAAAAGCTTATTTTGTTAATTTATTATTTAGATTAAATAAAATGCGGTAAAACATATAAAAACTTTTTTTTCGTCATTTAACTAGGTACTTTCTATCGAAAAGTCTATTGACAATATCGAAATATGCATAAACTCTCGACAATACATATCAATTCTTTTCTAGCGGCCCCATATCTATTTTAACCTCAGGGTGCCGGGAAACGATACTTAAGTGGTAAATGGATTGTGAAAACACAATTGAGCTTCTTGAATTCCTCAGCCAGATAATAAATAAGATTAGGAATAAGTTATAAGACTAACACTAAATGCAAGCAATAAATCAAATAATAAATATAAAATAAACACGTACAATTAGTGTGAACTATGTATAAAAATAAGTTAATTAACTCAACTAAATAGCCAGATGCAGCGATTAAAACGTTGAGTTTATTGTCGATATGTTCCCGCGTAACCATGGTCCAAGTTCAAATGGAAATCACACTTTATAAAATACTGGGAAATTTGATAGATCCGTCCGCACAACAACATGGTCGACAAAAATGAATGAGAGTTCAAGTTAGATGGTTTCCAGATCTCTTTTTCTCTTCTTCCCCCCGGGAATCTGACGAAGACGGAAAAAGAAAACTAAGCTCGAGAAGTTACAACTTATAAAAAAAGTACACATTAATAAATACTTAACCAAAAACAAAGAAAGGGAGATTCGCAGTTAACCGCTTGAGGACTACTTTCGTTTTTTTTTTATGGACGCTAAGATCAACCATCAGGAGTCCGTCCAGGAACAAGTTTCACCCACGTTGAACATAAGAAGCTAAGTAACCCTGTACTGGAATAATTAATCATTTAAATAACATACAAGAAAACAAGTAGTGGAATAAAAAAATATATACTAACTTAGATGTAGCGTAATTAATCTTAGTGGTATTAGGTATAGCAGTGTAATTAAGGATGGCCGTATAGGGTTATGAGTTATACAATTTATAGTAGGGATTCAAGAACTAAAATATTAAAGCATTATCCCAAGTCAAACAGTGTCTTATATTATATTTACAAAGTCAGTATAGATAACGTCGACTTGCGCACCATTTTCAATTTCGTTAATAGAAAAATTTTTAAATAATACCAAATTGGTTGTTGAGGACTTACCCTTCACGAAACCATTTTGCTGGGAACAAATCATTTCTTTTACGTGAAAATACATCCTGTTCGTTATTATGCTTTCAAAACACTTGGGAATAGGTAGAAGTTCGGCAATTCCTCTGTAGTTTTTAATGGAATGCCGAGAGCCTGCTTTGGGGGTAATAAAAGAAAATTTCCACTGGTCAAGAAAAAGTCCTACCTAGTCTAAGTGAAACATTGTAAATTATTGTTAAAGCTGGTGCGAGAGTAGCATTGCAGTTTCTTAGTAAAATGTTAGGAACTAAATCATGTCCGTAAAAAACATCATTGTTTAAAGAGCTGAGCATGTTTTCAATTTCATTAAGATCCAAAGACATGGAACCAAGATCAATAGCAGCATCAGAGGTCTCCCTCTCGATTGGCATCAATAATCAAATTCTAAGAAAATCTGCCTGATTCAATATTCTTTTTTTTCCCACTTAAACATTATTATTTATGATCAGCTCTAAATTTGTAAGAAAACAATGCTAATGAATTTTTTTAATTTTATAATTTAAGTGGGTTGTCGGTTTCTGCACCCTGATATCTTCTTCCTAGTTTTGTAATTCTTACTAGTCCTCTACCTTATTATTATAAGAAAAACAAATTTGCACACATTAAAACTTCTGAAGTAGCTCCTCAAATCGTATAACGTCTCTGGCAGGTCATTGTATATTTTAACATGGGAAACGCATGACGTGCCAGAGATGTCCTTTGATTCCAAGGATTTAAAAAATGTTCACTTTTTCAATGCTATATACAAATATGTATAATAAAAAAAAACACGATTTTTATACCAATCGGCAATAAATCCTATCTATTTAATTTACCAATAATTATTCCATATTGCTCTATTCATTTCTGCAAATTCAATTAATTATAATAGAAAAAAACAAAAAAATCTACAAAAAATCAAACCCGATTAATTTAACTATAAAAATCATCTAATCCAAAATCAATTAGCTGCTCGAAATTCAATTATAATTCAACAATTAATTTTTGAAATCCCTGCATAACTAATATTTAATAATTTATTGCGTAATTATTCCGGTACAATATTTGAACTGTATATGTAAACAAATCTCGGAATTATGTTTTTCTTTGGATCTCCTGGTTTAACACGGCTAACAAAAAATTCAGAAAAATCACCAGAGTTTTACAAATTACATGGCTCAATAAATAAATGCGAAATAATTTTCCAGTTTTCAGGTAAAATGAAATATTGAGCCGCCAAATACTGACCACAAAAGCTTACAATATGCAGGTGCGGTAAACACTCAATACGCGTGTCATTAGCTTTTATGGATTTAAACACAACACACACGTAAGCTTCGAATCAATCCTAGATTTTATCAGAGATAAACATAAATTACTTAGGTAAAAGTGAAATAATTATGTTACATATGGAAAAATTTTAATAAATGAAAACTGGGAGTAAGCAAGGTATAGTGGTACCAAATTATAGGTTGTTCGTTCTAAATACATATTCTAGATCTAAGTGCATACATTATCCTACTTAAATAAAAAATAAATAAAAAAAAAAGTAAACATTTTTAAAACACTGTTGGCACACTTCAGAGTTCAAGTTTTCACGCGCATTTAAGGCTCAAGCAGAGCACAAAAATTAAAATCATTTTTCGTATTGGCGAAGAGTTTTTTTAGTGGAGTATGTGTGTGCCTCAGAGAGAGAGAGAGAAAGAGAGACAGAGAGATGAATGGGTGAAAATCTAGCAATAAAAACCTCCATACCGATACCACCCCCATTAAAAATTTTCAGCATTTTCAACCTTCTTTTTTTTATTATTTTTTATTATTACAGAATATGTTGACACAGCTGGCGGGAGCTGTCAGTGCGCTTTTTAATTTGCGATTGATAAAGCTCATGAAATTAATATGATGTTCATACTTACATACGTAGGTAGGCTCGTTGCCAGAATCCCGTATGCAAACAAGTAGTAAAAGCAGAGTGCAGGTAATGATAATAAAAAAAAATAAATAAATGTGAAGGTAAAGGTAAAAAACGACAAAAAGTAAAAATGAGGAAATTCATATTCAGTAGGTATGCGCGTAAGCAGAGTTAAATTTTATGAGGAGTGCTGATATTAAAGTTTCATTTTAAATGTTGTTTTTTTCTTCTTCCATTTTACGATGGTGTCTATACCACTTAAAGTTAAGTAATAGTAAGTATCAGTTGATATGAGCCTTATTCTAATAGTCACGTCACCTATATGTGACGGTATAGTCAGTTGTATTTTAGTATTTTATAATTCGAAAGAGAAAATTCGTTTTCGTGTTTTCTGTTTTTCAATTTCACGAAAACTAAATTTCGTATTTTCAATTTTTTAGCTACAAAAACTTGTCCGCTAGATTTCATTGAAATTTAAGTGACAACAGTCACACATGGCTATCAAATTTTGCTCCGTTTTGTTATCAACTGACCATATTGGTTCTTGAACAAACTCTTAAGGGCATTACTAGTTATTAGGTCTGTGGTGACGCGTCTTTACTGGGTCGCACATACTCGAACGCTTGATTAACCAATTTGAAATCTAGTCAAAAATTGATTCCAAAATTTTGCAGCCAGAATACTTTGTCGAACGTAAAAAGGTCTCACCTAGGTAGGCTCTTGCTTTGATTTGTAAAAAACAAAAATTATCTTTAAAGATTGTAATTGTTTATGTCAACTGACAAGGAACAAAAAAAAAAAATTAAACAATAGGTCCTATTAATAAAGAACCAGCGTATAAGGCTGACAGGAACTTGAACGAGACTCTTTCCTTTACGGCATAATAATTTATAGACATTTGTTACAGGAAACGAAGTCTAGATCCACCAGTTGTCATTCCAACATCGGCAGAAAGGTTGAATAAGTGCGTAGTATACCGAAGCCCCTAATTAGAACATAAAAACAAACGTGACGTTCGAATGTCCTCTCGTACTTACTAGTCCAGATTAACCGTAAAGACAATCACATTGAGGTTCAAGTCTAACACAGAAGCGACTAGGACTCTTTGTCTCAAGCTGTTCAACCAACAGTTGCCTATAGGCACCATCGCTGTGTAGCGTTGCTTTTTTAGTTACTTTTCATAGGGAAAGTCCCAACTTCTTCCAAATGGGTTCAGCGCTGTAACAGACAATACCATTTATTGCTTAGCCACGACAGCGTAGACAGTAGTAAACTTTCGTTATAATCGACAACGTTCAAGATTCTGAGGGTAATCACTCTGTTCCTGCCCGCTGATTACCACCGTTACATATTTAATCAAACAGCCAATTTGCCATTGGGACAGTCTGTCTAACGTCGAGGGTCGACACTACTGGCAAACTAGGGAGAAGTTGCTGGCACCACGGCAACGAAGTCCTGGAAGTAAAATTTCTCCGCGTTCTTCAACACACACTGTTTCTCGTCGCCCTATGAGACCCACATATTAAGAAGTGTTTCTGCATTTTCCTAAACTCTACCCAATTCGCTATGAAATGAGAGTAAAACTTTCGCTCAAGAAGAACGTTCTTTTTTAAGTTTGAAGTCTCTTTCCCCTGAAAATCACGAATATGATTTTCTATTGAATGAAAAATTTAAATACATAATAATTAAACCTATGATTTTAATATAATAATTAATTTTCTTTCAATTGCATCACATTTGTTTGTTGGACTTCACAAAACAATATTTTTTGTTTTTTTTTTTCACCTCCACTATGTCATTCTGTAATTTTAAAAAGTTGTTTAGAAGCGAAAAGAGAAAAAAAGGCTTTCGCTGCAATTCGAGGAGTACTCCGTTTTATTTTCCAAAATTAGAGAGTGTCAATTTGATGGTCAAAAACTTAAAATGAATGTTTTTATAAAGTCTCACAAACAAATGAAATGTAATTATTAATTATTATTTAATTATTCCATTTAATTGATAAGTTTAATTATTATGCATTTGATGTTCTCATTCCTTAGAAAACTATATTCATGATTTGCAGGGGAAATAGACTTCAAGTTTAAAAAACTAACTTTCGTCTTGAGCGAAAGTTTTACTATCATTTCACAGCGAATTGGGTAGAGTTTAGGAAAATGCAGAAATACTTGGTAATTTTGTTCAAATAATTACAATTACGTTTTTTTTCCCTAAAAGTAAACATTTTGACCTATAAACAGGCGTCAGAATTATCGTCACCAGAAGCGTTGTTTATTTTACATAAATTTTTAAACATGAAACTTGTTTGTTTTTCCATAATGCGCAATGCTAAAAGCTTTCAAACAGCACGTTTCTCATACATGTGCATTTTATATCGCCACGGCCTGTAATAAAGAAGGCAATGAGTGAATCCATATTGTAAATGTCAGTAGTTTTACATAAGAACGCTGCAAATATTGTAGAATCTTAGGAGTTAGGACTAAGTTAGGGCTCTGATGTGCTAGTGACGGAGTCTGTTTCGTGGCCTGGGAAGTGTTTCTCGAGGGTTTTGGATCACGGATTCTGAGAAAAACCTATACATATACGTCACATTTATACAATAATATTCATTGAAATAAATTTTGATTTTTTAAAATTTTGGAATAAAAATTTTATTTGGAGTTGAATTAATAAAAAAATATATAAAATAAAAATGTTTTTTTCAAATAACTCAATTAATTGAATATTGTTTACTTTAATTGATCACCCCCCCCCCCCCCCCCAGAATGATCCAGCACTGCATCTTGTTGCACAGTTTCAGTAGAGTAACGGCAGATGAAGTGATTGCTAATATTGGCATAATTGAATCACCAGCATTAATGGTATCAATTCGAGATGCATCAAAGTGTGTGCAGCCCCTATACTCTCAACGGTGGCACACAAATCTAATAACCTATCTCACTACATTTATCTTTCCCATAGAACATCCATATTAACCAAGACCATATCTGTACCCAAAAGTTCTAAGCACCAACGTACCGATTATCTTCCGATCACCATTTTTTCCCCAAAATATTACAGAAACTCACGCACAGAACCGAATTGCGGGAGGGGGGGTATGATGGGCCGATGGGTCGGTGATTGTCGTGGCCGGTAGTCGACGGATTAATCGCGACCACAGTTTTTACCACATACTTTGTTGTATGAATGCTGCATCTTCGGTGACAGAGGAGGAGCTAAGGTAGCTTCTGAGTGCTACCAAGATATTAGTAAAGGCACACATGTTCATTGCAAATCGTACAACTTCTTAGCATCCTCAAGCCAAGTCCTCAGACTTGCATGATCGTGTGTATCGAAACTCAGAGCTTGAGTTGAGACTGAAGATGGGCATGAAAGAAATCGCAAGAAATTCTTGTGTACAAGCAAATCTGACGACTTTTGCTATCGAATTGGACTAAAGTCTACATAAAAGTCGTTGCGTGTGGAGGTTAAAGTTAACATCCGATTTTGTCTACAACTTGGCACATGCATCTAAGTCGTATGATTTCCATGAAGGTGTATAGATAGATAGTACAATCGGCCGGAGCCCCCCCCCCCCCACATGTAAACGTCCCTGAATTTGCAATCAATTTTCTTAATTCTACCAAAAGAAAACAAGTTATTAATATCGGTAAATACAGCGTTTATTTGAAACAGCTTAATTAGATAGAAAAAAGCGTGATTTCACAAAAATTAAGGAGATTTTTATTGAATGTCATTTTAATTTATTTTTCCAAAATACGCTCTTGATTGATATCAAATAAATATTTCTTTAAATGAAAAAAAAAAGTTACTTTTATTCTGCGAAAATAAACACATTGGTTTTGGTAGAATAAGTCCCATTTATTGATTCCAAGTATTTCCAAGTATGTTTCTCAAACAAATTTCATTTAATCGTTGCAAAGAGTAATTTGTTTCAGAGAAATAAACATTATTCGGAGCAAATAAGCGTAATTTTCCTTGTACTTTAAATTTATTCCGTTGAAAAGAGAATTAGTTGAGTGAATCAAAGAAGAATTAATTTAACTGAAATAAAAAATCATCTTATATTCCACAGTTGATTTCTACGAAATAATATTCTTGTGTATAAAATAAATCAATTATTTCCAACAAACTGATTACCCAAATATTAAATAAATACTTGCAAAATAAAGCAAACAAACGTCTATTAGGAGAAAATAAGAATTATTATATTTGCCTATTTCGCCGTAGTTAAATATACAGGGTGTTTCCCCTTAGGAGGTCCATAGAGCGGGAGGTGATAGTACTCACCTAGACGAACCAAAAATTGTATGGCAGGGGGGGGGGCAATATCAACCGTTTAGGAGTTACATTGTGATTCATAAAAAAGCTAGGTTTTCACAAAACACCCTGTATATTAAAAACTACAGAGCGTATGGTCACAGTTAAGGGCTCACTGTATGCACAACTTCATGGCCTTCCAACGACAGCACAACCAGCCCCGTACCCCTCTCCCCTAAGAAGTGATGAAGGTCTAAACTAAAAATTTCGGATTTTCTTACTTTTTTTTTTAATTTAACCTCTATTGTTTTTGAAAAAATGGCGTGAACATAACTTTTTTTTATAACAACTATAAACTGTAGGCTCTCCTCTTTAAGTTGACTAACCTAACAAAAAAAAAACTAGAATTTAGGATGAATATCTGTATACACTAATTAATTCAGTTAAAAAAAATACTAAATACCTCAGTCAATTATATATACAGGGTGATTCAGATCAAGATACCTTCCGGTATACCACGCGATTCTTTGAGGTAAGCTGATCAAAAAATTGTTCCACATACCTCCCTCTAGAAACCATCCTTTAGGAGTTGTGGCCAGTAGAAGATTTCGCCAATATCCGTGAACCCTGATGGGAATAAATGAGTATAACTTTTGTACCACCCTATAGATTTTGGTTATTGTTGGCTATTCTTGGCTATTTAAAGAATAGTAGCTGTCGAAAAGTGTATTCCACTGTATTTTTTAATTAAGCAGAATAATTTAATTATTCTCAAATATTTCCAAAATTTTGATATTTTTTACACACAAATGCCGTTATTTATTTCAAAAACTTTCTTCCATGTAACCCAAATTTATTGCTTTTTATTAATGCCCCTACTACCCTCTATCAGTAGGGGGGGGGCGCATGCCAATACCTGAATCAGTTTTAGCACTGGGGGTTTATTGGCAGATTCAAGCCAGATCATAAAATTGCATTAAACCAATAATTACAGGTAGGTAAGTAGGGTATTTTATGACTGGACCCACAATTGCTTTGGTTATAATATTCTGAAGGTAGTGGTACTCTTATTTAGTTTTTAAGCAGCATCTTAGGAGTTTCGTAATTACTTATTTTATCAGTGAATGGAAAGTAGCATCAACATTTTAAAAAAGTAAGAATAGTTTTTATTTGAGTTTAAAGAGAACAACAAGCTGGATTGAAGGTATGTTATCTAAGATGGATGCTGATGGTTACTGCACAGAATTGCGGCTGTATGATTCCGTTTGATTCCGTTAATAATTATATCGGTTGTTCAATATCCCGTAGGAAATGCGGGGTGGTCCCCCGGTACCGATTACGATTGCCACAGGATTTTCCTCCAACAGATCCTTTGCACATAGAAGAAAATAATTAATATTAGGTTCTATTCCAAGGATCAATAAATTACCAGATTAATTATAGCACTTTAACTAACTGTTGCTGATGTGCTCTGTTTTGGTTTCTTAGGTTTCTTTAGGTTAGCTTGGACAGGTGAAGAATGATTATCACTCACGTGGGCGCTGATTTGCATACAAAAAAAAAAAAAAAAGATCACTGCGTTTTGTATTATTTTTCACAATGCAATACAAACTTCTTTTTTACAACAGAGCTCTGAAAGGCTCAGTTCTAGAAATTTATTAGGTAGCAGAATGCACTTTATATAAAAAAAAATGTATAATTAAACTCGCACTTGCTTGTCCCGAATATATGTTCTCGCTATGAAGACTTTTGAAAGAGCGACCCCACTGCGTTTCGCAAATTCAACAGAGTTCACCTATTGTCTCGGATCGACCACATGCTTATCTGATTGGTAGCGTTGAGCAGCCATATCTAAGTCAATGCATCTGAGCTCTGATTTAAATTTCATATATATGTATGTATAAATTCTTTTTAAGTTTTTTTTTTCCTTTTACTTTGCAAGAATCGAATCTTTTCGGACTGACCAGTGATAAGAGCATGGCCACTTAATCACTGGGATATTTGTTTCCTGGTTTTGTTCTATTTCATAAATCGGGGTAGAGTTGAGGCTCGGTAATTTAAATTAATTATTCGTTACCTTGTGGTCGTTACAAGGTAATAACTAAAGGAGATGCAATCATATGTACGATCCGTGTACATGAGCGTACCCTGCATTTGTATATGTTTCATTCCGCCATTTTTGGTCTTCGCTGTCAAATCCATACTTAGCTTTGGTTTGTTTTGGGCTTGACGCATTGACGCAGGAAAACCCGTGAAATAACCGTAGGGGCACGATGCAAATATTACTCACAAACTTTTTACCGCTGACCTATTTTTCTCAATTATTAACTTTTTCATGTTCATGGTTGCAAATTCAGTAAATACTTTTGAGTATATGAAAATAAATGCGATTAAAATTGAACACAGGTTGTACAATTGTGTACAGGTGTACAAATTTTACGGCGCTTATGTACAAACAATATCAGTGTCAATGTGTTAGAAATGGGTACGTGATATTTTCTCATTTTCATCTTCTTTAGTTCTTACCTCGTTGGGTTACGTATACAGTAACCAAAACAAAAACATGAACATATTACGAGCGACATTCCCATAAAAACACAACATAAAAGTTTTCAAAATAAATAAAATATTAAATAAGTCAGAAGAATGTTGTATGCTAATAATGTGTGACGCTTCCATTTCTATTAATGATCTCATAAATTCGGCTAGGCATTGAATTTATGAGCTTTTTCTATGTCTCTATTGATATTGAGGCCCAAGCTGATTTAATGATATTTTTCAATGCCTGAACGGTGTCGTATTGCTTTCTATTCCCGTAAACATGCCTGGCGAGTGGCAATAATCCCCCATAAATTTTCTATGGGGTTTATGGCAGGATTTCTAGCCGGCCAGTTCAAAACAGCAATGCTCAGAGCAGCAAGGCATTCTTTCACAGATCTCGCTGTATGAACAGCATCATAATCGTGCTGAAATACAAAATCTTCGCCACATTATTCCTCTGACTTTATCACTATTACTACTTCTAACATGTCTCCATAGATGTCAGCATTCATCCTTGGTGGTACCCAAAAAATTTCTGTTTTGCCGGTAGCACAAAATCCACCCCAGATCACCACACTGCCTCCGCCAAAATTTCTGCTCATTTTTTCATCTTCATGGAATTGCAATAATGCAAGAAACCATCAGGACCATCAAGCTTAAATTTGCTTCTCTGTGCGATGCGGTAAGAGGTGGTTTGTTTGCAGCTTTTTTGAAAACCACATTATCGTCTGCTTTTAGAATTTGCTGCACATGTCGAGCTGTAATTGGCAAGTCTAGGCTTTTTACAATTCGGAAAGAAAAGTGTTTCTGTTTGCGAACTTCGCGGAAAACCAAACTTTTTTATCGTGATGTCAATTTTTTATGTGGATCATAACTAGCAAAGCTTCCATATTTCTCATCTATATAATCGCAAAAAGTTATGGATAACCGTTATCGAGCGATTAATTTTATCTGAAATGTTGGCATGATAAAAACTGAAGAAAATATAAAAAAAATCAGGCAAGTGCGAGTCGGTACAACCTGGTGACCTGACGGTCAGCGAAGTCTTAGTAATAGGGTTCCCGTTGTTACTCTTTGGGTACGGAACCCTAAAAACGATTCAACATAAAAAGAATTATGTTGTAATAAATAAATCAGCTTACCTTCCTTTTTATAAATATCTGAAAAAAAAATTTAAAAAAAAGTAATATTTCTCTGTGAAAACGTCGATGTTATTGTACAGCTCATAAACAAATGTGTTCATGGGCCACTAAACCCAACGCAGATCGCAAAAAGGGCATAACGGCAAACTGATAAAACGAATGCAGATGCAGTTTAAAAAGTGAACAAAAGAAATATTAGTTGAATTTATGAGAGTGTGGTTTTCAGCCAGTATTACAGAGATTACAGACAAACTAAACGTGGTATTTATTTTTAAATGCAAGAAGATCATGGCGTAGTGTTTATCCCTAGAATCTACAACTGTACCATCTTGTTATTGAGAATGAAATGTATTGAATACGCGTGTGTTTAATACAGGAAATAAGATAGGAAAAAGAGAGGTTACTGTCATTGAGAGAGGACTGGATCGTGGACTGTTTACCTTGGGACCCTTTCTGGACATTGAGACGTCTCCAGAAGACGTAAGCTTGGGTACTTTGTTCTTCCAAAGCTTTTCGGACACACTCTGCAACACTCTCCTCATTTCAAGCACCTTCGAGTCTTCCTTGACTAGAAGCTGGCATGGGGATTGAACGTAGAGGAAAATGTTAATGCGGCTATGAGGGTTTTCGCTCAATGCAGGAGAGCTTTTGGCTGCACATGGGGCATGAGACCGAGGGTTATGCACTGGATATCCACGTCGATCGTCAGACCCATACTCACATATGCCTCCTGTGTATGGTGGCCCAGGACGGTTGTGGGAACTGCAATCCGGAAGCTGGCGGGTCTGCAAAGGCTTGCCTGCTTGGGAATTAGGGGCTTCATGCGATCTATGGCTACTGCGGCTCTGGAGGTCCTACTCAATCTGCCACCCCTGGATCTTGTCATTCAGGCAGAGGCCAAAGGTGCAGATTGCGCTCATGGGGATGTTGGGAGCACGGCTCGGCTGGCTCTTCTCATTGCTCTCTGGCGTATCGGCTGGACTTGCAAAGTTCTCTGGCCGGTATGCAACGGGGTACGATGGTACCTGAGCTTCGTTTCGGGCATCGCTTCTCTGTGAGTTTCGTTTCGGGCGTCGCTTTTCTGTGAACTTTCTTGTAAGGGAATCGTGGACTGAGAGAGGTGCCTTATCGAGCCTTCCCCGATCTGCTCTAAAAATTTTCACCGACGGCTCTCTCACTAATGAGGGATCTGGGGCGGCTACTTTCCTCAGCCTGATTTTGGAATGGAGTAGTCACTTGGAAGACACCCTTGATATGCAAATCAAGCGGAAAGACATGGATATCCTTTTGGATAGTCAGGCAGCCTTGATGGCATTGAGTGGCCCTGGGATAACGTCTAAGTTACTAGAGGACTGCAGGTCGTCAGTGGATAAGTTGTGCATTC
Source organism: Dioctria linearis (assembly GCA_963930735.1). Classification (NCBI taxonomy): domain Eukaryota; kingdom Metazoa; phylum Arthropoda; class Insecta; order Diptera; family Asilidae; genus Dioctria; species Dioctria linearis. Next base: position 160,526,504 of record OZ005744.1, read on the forward strand.
ACAAAAAAGTGTCCCTCCTGTGGGTTCCTGGTCACATGGGGATCATTGGGAATGAAAGGGCTGACCTTTTAGCTAGGGCTGGCTCTGATTGTCCGTTCCTCGGACCAGCGCCCGCCGTAGGCGTTCCCACCTCGAGTATCGGGTCTCTCATCAAAGCGCGGATGTTCATATGAAGCATCAGCAGAGATATGAGAGCCTGAGTAGTTGTAGGTGTACAAAACTATTTCTTGATGGGCCCAATGAGAATATCTCCGATTTTCTCATGGGCCTCGAAAGGAAACAAAGTGAACTGTGGTTGGCATTATCACCGGCCACAGCTCACTTCGCGCTCATCTAAAAAGAATGGGAGTTGTTGACAGCCCTCAGTGTCTGTCCTGCCTGGAGGGAGAGCCTGAGATAACCGAACACTTCTTGTGTGAGTGTCCGGCTTTGGCCCGGAGCAGACTGGATACTCTGGGTCCGCCCTTCTATCTGCAGATGAGCTGTAAAACCTTCCTCACCAATACCTAATGCGCTTCATTAAGAGGACAGGAAGGTTTTGGTGAATGGACTTGTAGCAGGATAGCACAATGAGCCGCTATGGCCGCCGTGCTTTTTACTATCGTGATCCTGGCAACATATCCTCTTATATAACACATATCTCTCTCTCTCTCTCTCTCTCTCTCTCTCTCTTTATATCTCTCTCTCTGTTGTGTTATGCCTCATAAATTCTTCGCAACATTTATTACTAATAGCTTTCTTTGGTTGAATGTAATATTAAATTCCACTTTGAATTATAAATTGAATACATTTAAACATCACCGTGTTTATTTCTTTTACACAGCAATTATAACTTTACGGGAGTTAACCGCTGAAATCTTAAAAAAACGGAAAGCTAGTATCAGCAACTTTGCGTTAAATCTTTATTACCGTGCTCAAAACGACACGTAGTTAGGAAACCGCCCAAGTGCGAGTCGGACTCGCTAACGAAGGATTTAACTTCATTTTATTTTCATTTATACAGTAAAACCTGATTTTGTGCGCTTTTTTTTCCGATATTTTTTTTGTGCGATTTTTTTTTATGTGGTATATGAATATGTATCGAGATTCTGTTCACCAATTGTAAGTTCGCTATATGTAAGTTCGTCGCGACGTTAGGTCAATCTCAGCAGAGGTGGCATCACTTTTTTTCTATCAGTGTGTATGTACATAATGCATCAGCCATTTTCATACCTATTGCATTAGACAATTTCAATACATATTGCACCATCTAATAACATTAGGACACAGCTTCTAGAGTACAATTGGAACTAGGTAGCCACAGAGAAATATGTTAACAAAAAACAAAAACAAGAATATAAAAATAATAACTTGTGTTCGTTGACAATAAGTGGTTTTAAAATAAGCAAAATAAAATTTAAATAAAATATCTCAGATAGAACTAACACCGACCTTCGAAGCGCGGACATTATTTTTTTTTTACCATTAAGCTGGGATTCATTTTATAGTGAGGTTAAAGGTAAATTAATAATTTTTTCTATTTAGGTATAGTTCTTTATGATTTTTATTATATTCTTAGACAAAGGTACTCCCTTAAAATGAACAATCGTATCCAAAACAAGGTGAAAAGAAAGACAATTGCATTAGAAACTAAAATGGCAAAATTAAATAGAATAGCAGGCTGTGAAGGATCCACAGCTCTTAGCAAGGAATTTGAATTACGTGAATCCACTATAAGAGCCATACAAAAACGTGCTAGTAAACTAAATGAATCTAATAATTGTGTGCAATAATCGAAAGTGGTAAAATATTCCAGAAATACTTTATTAGAAAAAATGGAAAGGGCCCTTATATTTTGGATTAAAGACTCAACTCGAAAACGAGACGGAGATTTAATTAAAGAGAAAGCTAAACGATATTTAAATAAGCTGACGGATTTAGAACCGTCCAATTGCTCATTCTTGGTTAACTGGATTTTTACGACGGCACGCACTTTACAATGTGAAGAGCCAAGGCAAGGCGGTGCCTGCCGATGAAACACCTGCTAAGAATAATTATGAAGTTCTGGCACAAATCTTTGATGACGGTGGATATTGACCAAATCAAGTGTTTAATGCAGATGAAACTGGGTTATTTTGGAAAAAGATGCACAGCCGAACGTTCATGGCCAAATCTGAAAAAAATTGCAAATGGTTATAAAGCATTCTCTTTATTTGCCAGTACGTCTTCTTTATCAGTCCCATCTATTGTGAGTGTCCTGGCCCCAGAGCTGGGCAAGTACCAACGAGAAAGTTCTTAAGTACAAGTACCGAAGGCCTGAGTACTTCAGCGTAAGTACAAGTACCGCATGTATGAAAAGTACTTGTAACTAAGTACTAAGTCTATAAAAAGTACTGAGTAGGTACTTTTTGAAGTTCACACGGTTTTAATATTGATCATGATTGGTGGTTGGATATTGTCCTCTATCATTTATCATGAGTGATAGTTAGGTTTCCTTCAGATGTAAATGCCATCAAAAAATCCCGACTGTATTAATAAGTGCATGTTAATACAAAATCCACATAGATTAGCTCTTTTACATATTTCCCTTATAAAGTACAAACTGGTTTGGACTATGGTAATAATAAATTATTCAACTCAAACAATTATCTTAATGATCACTTTTATAGCATTGAACTGGTAGGTTTTGGGAAGAAGATGTACCAAATTTCAGTGAAAGTAAATTCAAAAAATATTTCCATATTAGCAAATCGTCATTTAAATTGTTGGTTGAAAAATTTAGTAGCATCCAAAAAGATTAGCAATCGCCCTGTATTCACTTAGATCTTCAGCAGAGTATCTTACAATAGCTTCACCGATCACATACTCTTCCTCCAATTTCAAGCCCATTTTTCTGGACCTTCCTGAGCTCTTTCATATATCTGGCCCACACATCAATCAACTAAAAACGGCTGCATTTCTCCAAATGCATCTTTTTTTATGCTTATCCTTCATTATTCCTCTTTTGTTTTCCATTTTTAATTAAAAGTTGAGTATTTGACAGCTACTTGAAATATGGAAATTTCAAGAGTTTGTGACACTTTCCAATCAGAAAAATTTGCGAAATAAAAATGTAGTTGGCCAGTTTATCTCATTAAAATTTAATTAAGTACGGTGTAGGTATGTAGTTACGTAATGAGGTAAATCTTCCTCGTTAAAGGCAGATAATAAGGGAAGTAGCTTTAATGAGTTAGGTAATTAAAATTCTAGTGTGGCAGTGGTATTATGATATTTTGCAATTAATTTGAATTTTAATTTGGATACACATATATGACTGACTCTGTAGATATATGTGCCTACATATGTGTATGTATATACACACTCAGTTCATTTTAAATAAACAAACAAGCATAAAAACAAAAAAATTCATAATTTTTATCATGCTCACAAAAACTTTTTAACAAACGTACGTTTTTGTTTGTTTAATTTTTTTTTGTTGCAAAATTTTTTTCAGTTATAGTTTTTATGCCATTAAATCCTGTACATCCGCAAGAGGAACAAATTTATATATATATATGAAAATTTCCTAAAAAAAAATTCACAGTTTGTAGTGTTCGCCACCATCATAAAACTGAAATCAATTTCAACATGCACATTCCGCCATTTCCCAGCAGACTCAAGCGTTTAACTTAATTGCTCTGTAGAAAATTGATATACAATGGCATTCCTGCTGCTTGCTACTGTTATACAAAAATTCCAATTCCCAAATGTGATACGAACTCTCAAAATATACATAACCACACTACCAATGTTAATGGGGTGTCATATCACTATGCTAGTATAGCTACTCATCCCAAATCGGCGGTCTCGAGTAGGTAAAAAACTTTGCTTTACACAAAAATAAAAATCCACTGAACTGAATGCTTCCTCCTACTTCCTCCTTCTCGGCAACCCCCACCGCGGCTCTACTGGGGCACTACATTGCATCTATACAAGAAAAAAAAAACCCCAAAAACATTGTGGAAAGTAATTCACATAGCATTTGCAAAATACAGATATGACGACGCCCACCAATCGTAAAATATATAGTTGTGTTGTGCGCGGAGAAGTCACATTCACTTCACACAATGTTTGTGTTGAACCACTTATCTCTTCCGATGTGTTATACCAACAAAAGTCAACTGCAACGCATTCTCATCATTGGGGACATCCGGTTAAATTGAAAACTATGATAGGAATGGTGGGTTCAAGAGTAGGTTGGTTGCGGGATTCTCGTATATACGTACATACAGATAGTTGAAAATGGAAAACAGCACCTACAGATGGATCGGACCAGAATAATAGAGACAAATTTCTAGAGCATATATACAGTAAGTCCACAATAACAGTAACAAACGCTTCGCAGTATTGCAATACATACAACTACAGTTATACAGATTTTGTTCCTTCAGTTATTTTGATTAGAGTCGGTTTTGCAGGGATTGTCACATTTTCGTACACTATAAAACGAAATATTTTGGTTAAATTTTATTCCATTCAAATCTAAAACCAGAGTAAAAAAAATTTAAAACCCCCCCAAAAAAAAAAACCAAAAAAGTAACACAACTGCTTATATAGATACAAATCTATCTCCCCAGGCTTCAAACCACCACTACCCTTGGCATTATAACAAAGTCTGCTCTGATCCATCGTAAAATATGGAGTCGGACATTCTTGTTAATCAAATTTTCTTTGGGTCGGAAAATTTTTAGATTCGCACAGAAGGAAGTATCTGAGGCTCCCCTAACTCCTATCTCCTAACTACTATGCATCGTCCTTCGTGCTTTGTCCTACATACGTTAAACGTTTTTGGGGTAAAAATATGAGCAATGGCATAGAGAAACTTCATATCTCCTTTGTATACGTTCCGCTGCATACTATAATTCCAGATCTAACAATGCTTCGGATTATGTGGTAAAACATTTCCTTCAAATACTGAATAGCGCGCGGGAGGAGGGGGTAGGGGGAGGTGCACTATACACCACCGACAACATTTTGTAAACTTATTTGCTTCTCAGCTTAACAAAGTCAAGTCATAAATTCAATTCGTTGCTACTCAGGATTTTTATGATTTACAGAGCTACTTAAAGTGTTTTTCGGGAGGGTATATTGGTGGAAAGGAAGAGTTGGCGGAGCACTGCTTATCATATCACAAACTGGAAACAGGTATAGTGTATGTGTGTGTGTGTCTACCTTAGATATGACAGATGATCCACAAAGATTTAAAGCAACATTGCAAGTATACGAAGAATTTATTCAAGATAAAGTTTATTTTTTTAATTTTAATTATTCTCAACATGTTCGTTTCCATCATCATAGCCAGCCAGGTGTTTCAAGCAAAAACTTTGGGCCAACCGACTGTTGTAAGAAGATGAGAATCTAGTTCTAATTATTTTATTTTTGGTAGAAGTTTTTTAGATGGCTTTAACGTTTCTTATGTAGGAAAATTGTATTATGATGTTAGGTATATGAAAAGTACTGGCCCTAGATGGCTGCTTTGAGGTACATCGGAAATATTATTCAATTTATTAGAAAGATAACTGCATAAAATTTAACCAGCGAAAAGCACATACAGAATCAACTGACAATAATACGACATTATATAAGCATTCGACATCGCGAAATTGTCCCATATTATCCCTCCAAAGACAATAGGCGTCGCATGACTTTCAACGGCAAATTCTCAGGTGCAACATCACAAAGGAGGCATCCAGTATAAATGACTTTCCTAATGTAATCATGGAGGAGGTATCGCTAATACTGCATCCAAACCAAATCCGGATTCACCTTGGAATATGAGCTCCACACGATTCCATCTTTGAATTTGTGCAGTCGGTCGTGCCTGACATCAACAAGAAAAGCGACCACTTCCTCGAAACCATATACTAAAAGTTAATTTCAAAACAAAAATTCCATCTAGGGTAAAATGGGTATCAGATTCTGTGCTTCAAACATTGACACACGTTAGGTACTCTTTACACAGATAGTTCAAATCGAAGAAAAATACTGGAGCAGGCGTTTTTTGCGAGGACCCTCATATGAAAATTTAGACACACCTCGAAAACTACAAAAACAAAACTATCTTCTCAACTCAACTGAGAACAATTTAGTGATTAAGCCTTGGAATTAAGTTCATAAACGGCCACGGCAGATTCCCATATGCAATTATTACTCGGTTAAGAGTTTTTGTTTGGGCAATCGTCGTCATTTGGTTCAGATAAATTTTTTTAAATAATTTTGTTAGAAAAGATATAAAAAATTGACTACGGTTGGGAAGATAAGAAGCTCGAGATTATCAGAAAACAATTTTTCTGTATGAATAGTAATTGAGGCCACAGGAGCTATTCAAATCAAACTTTTATCCGTTTTACATAAGAACACTGCAAATATTTTAGACTGTTAGGACTATGATATGGTTCTCATGTAGTAGTGAGGAATTCTGTTTCATGGCTTGGGAAGTATTTCTAGAGGATTTTGGATAAATGCTTAAACACAATTGCCGACGGCCGACTGCAGTTTCCTTTGTAATGAGCACTCAATAAAACGTTCACAGAGAATTTTTTTCCGTAAAAATCACTAAACATTTTATTTGTTTCCAAATTCATCGGCATCTACCCCAGGAACGAGGAAATTGTAGTTGCGATGGTGTTTGCAAATCGTCGGCATATTTTCAACATAGTTTTTCTCGCCGTGTGCCTTTCGTTTGCAAAGAAAATGTAAAATATAGAAAAAAACAAAAAAGACAAAGTTTGATGTTGGCATGCAAAGTAAGTCCCGGCTATGAAAGCCCTTGATAACCTCCAAATTGGAAGTATAAAATCACAATGAGTTACCTCTTTAGGTGTTATAAGGTAGGTACTCATCCCATCAGTACCAGGTCACAGCAAATATAAGAACTAATGAAAAGATTGATGAGCTTGCTCGTTTTGGAGCAGATTTAGAGCCTTTCTACTCTACAATCGGGATTGTACCAAATTACCTCACTTCACTGATAATATTTTGGAAACCTAACCAAAATTAACGAAAAATCTAATGGGACTTAGCAAACCAACCAAACCAATGTATGGGTGCGGACCTCATTGAGGTGGAACCATATATGAACCGAAAGCGGCTTGACAAGACGAGATACCATAAGGAACTAGTTTCCATGCTCGCCTCTCCGGCTGAAAAAATCAGGAGTATTTCCGCCTTGGAGAAGGCAGTAGGTAGGCTGCAGCCTGCTGTGACTAGGCTTTCAAAACTTGCTGTTCCATTAGTACGGATGTTGGAAGGAAACCTATACCTTGGTGGAACGGCAGTCTTAGTGAACACCGCAAGGCTTCCAGAAGGCTTTTTAAAAAGGCCAAGAAGACTGGCTCGGAGAAAGACTGGCGGTTCTACTGCGAGACTCAGACTAACTAAAATAGGCTTGTTAGGAAATCAGAAAGACAGGCCTATTGGCCTATAGCCACGATTCTATTCATGATGAGATTAATCAATTTATATACTGAATATATGGCATATGGCCACAATATTCATATACGGCTAAAGAGCCACAAATTAGCTGCGGATCTTGATATCTGGCTGGGTTGCCTCAATATTTTCGTATAAAATACTTGGCTGATTGCCTCGGTATTTTTGGGATAGACGTCTGGCTGCCGCTGGCTCTACATCCAATATATTTGAAAAGCCGGCCAAATGCTTCTGCGTTCTGAAGAATAAGAACTACTTGTTTACTCGTCTATGGTCAATTCTTTATTCTTAAGTTATTCCTTAATGCTACTTTATTTATACTCATTAATTATTACTAAGTAAGCAATCTACATTAATTTCTTAATGCTACCTGCAATCGATATTATTTGTCTACATTATCATGTGTATAATTTTGAAAGAGCGGTGACCTCACTTGAGTAATATGTTCCTTCTTTGTTGTCTGTCGTGCAACCTGGTGCAAAAATAAAACAAATAAATACAAAATCCATATAAAATTATTTATTTTATTAAAATAATAACAATATTCTTATCGAATTTCATCCTCCATCGAATTTAGGATTCAAAACTAAGAAAGAACTGAGACTTATATTTATTCAACCAGTTCAATGGCTCCTTTACGGCATCGAAGGAAGAAGCCTGTAGACTTCTTCTCTCGACGCATTTTCCATACTGTAGGCTTGAAGAAGGCCTGCTGTTGTGTGGCGAACATCACCTACCTCTCTGCATTGGTAGTTATTGGTCCACTGCTGCAAAGGTAGTTGATGACAAGAAGGTGAAATGGTCAATTTGAACTTCTCGGCTTTTAAAGCCCCGGGTCTAGACGGTAGTCTTAAAGCAGAGCGCGTTGTGCTGTCTCCATACATCGACTCCATTTTCAGGGCATATATCGCTTTTGGATATGTCTCAGAGGATCGAAGGAAGGTGGGGGTTGTCGTCGTTCCGATCCGTAAGGCTTCTCAAATGGACTCGAAGAGTTTTTGAACCATAAACCTCTCCTCATTCCTTTTGAAATACCTGGAGAGGCTTGTGAATGAATATATCAAGGAAGTAGCGCCAAAGGCTTCTCCCTTAAACACCTCACAGGGCAGATCAACAGAGACGGCTATCCATTCAATGGTTACTGTCATTGAGCGGGGACTGGATCATGGACTGCTTACCTTGGGAGCCTTTCTGGACATCAAGGGGCTTGTGACAGAGCCACCGCGAGTCGCTATGTGAGGCAGCTCGTCGACATGGTGTTGACGGCACTATAGTGCGACAGATCGACCAAATGATAAGACGACGAGGAGGTGTGGAGGTGGGCGGCCGAACCTCTCTCAATGTGCTTGTGAAGAGAGACTCCACTCAAAGTGGCGCGCTTCCCCTGTACTCTGGTGTATGTTGGTTGACTCACTCATCATGGTGCTGAAAAACGTGGGATTCTCATGTGAAGCGTACGCAATATGGCTGCTGCCTGTGCCTTCATTCAACGAGGCCTCAATATTGTGGAGGACTGGTGCACCCATCATGATATGACAGTGGACCTTACAAAGACCAGCTTGGTGCTCTTCGAAAGCTCTTTGAACGTAGCCATCAACTCGCTCCTCATATGAAGCACGTTGGAGTATACATTGACTCTAAGTTGACATGGGGATTGCGCATGTTGGAAGAAGTTAACGCGGCTATGAGGGTCTTCGCTCAATACAGGAGAACCTTTGGATACACATGGGGCATGAGAGCCAGTGTTGTGCACTGGATGTACATCTTGATCGTTAGAAATATGCTCACATATGTCTCCTGTGTATGGTGGCCGAGGACGCTTGTGTGGACTGCGATCCGGGAGTTTGCGCACCTCCATGCTCCATGCTATCTACGGCTGCTGAGGCTCTTGAGGTCCTACTTAATCTGCCACCCCTGGATTTTTTACTGTCGCAAATTTTAAATAAGTCGAGGATTGCCTTTTCCTTAATAAATTTTTCAAAAGATAATTTTTTACTGTCGCAACTTTTAAACACGCCAAGTATTGCCTTTTCTATAGTAATTTTTTCAAAAAATAATTTTTTTCTGTCGCAAATTCGTGCAGATTCGTGCAGATGCCAAAAGGGCTGTGTGCAGATTTCGCTCATGGGGATGTTGGGAGGACAGCTGGATTGGCTCTTCTCATTGATCTCTGCCGTATTGGCTGGGCCTGGAAAACCCTCTGGCCACGTGATGCGATGGTACCTGAGATTTGTTTTGGGCGTCGCTTCTCTGTGAGCTTTCTTGTAAGGGCATCGTGGACTGAGGGAAGTACCTTAACAAGCCTTCGGATAACATCTAAGTTACTGCGGGATTGCAGGTCGTCTGTGGATAAGTTGCGTATCTACAACAAGTTGTCTCTATGCTGTGTGTACCTGTTCTCATGGGGATCACGGGGAAGGAAAGAGCTGACCTTTTAACTAGGGCTGGCTCTGATTCTTCATTCATCGAAATGGAACCTACCGTAGGCGTTGCCACCTCGAGTAGCGGGTGTCTCATCAAAGATCAGAGATGGGCGAACTTGAGTACTTGCAGGTGCACAGAACTGTTCTTAATGGTCCCAATGGGAATATCTCTGATTTTCTCATGGGGCTCGGAAGGAAACAATGTAGAACTGTGGTTGGCATCATTACCGGCTACAGCTCGCTTCACGCTCATCTAACAAGGATGGGAGTTGTTGACAGCCCTGAGCGTCTGTCCTGCCGGGAACGAGAACCTGAGACAATCGAACACTTTTTATGTGATTCGCTCGGAGCAGGCTGGATAGTCTAGGGTCTGCCCTTCTATCTGTAGATGAGCCAAAAACCTTCCTCACCAAGAACTGATGCGCTTTATTAAGGGAACAAGAAAGTTTTGGTGAATGGGCTCCTAGCAGAATGCGAAGCGAAAGCCAAAGCTGTGACTCACTCTCTCTGTTACTGTTCGGCGCCCTATGATAGATATTATAGATTCCATGGCTCATACCTTCAAGATTAACTGCATAAAGCTGGTAGAGAGGGTTAGGGCCAATCCTAAATTTTGTGAGAGCGTTCTGTTTGGATCTATAAGCAATAGATTATATAAATCCAGAGGATGAACGTTGTTGAGGACTAACTTCAATAGAATCTTTAGAGTCCTTATCCCATTTCCAATCTATCCATTCATCCATTCAATTTTGTTGAAAACTACCGATGTTTATGCAAAATTATCTTAGTAACGCAATATAAAATTATTATAGGTGAGGACTGTATTAATGGACACATTTCTTATCAACTACCCTGATAATAATTTTGTTTGTTTGTCTGTCTAAATTATGCTGAAAATGGCAGTGCATTAGCTAAAAACTGGGAAAACAATCTCCCAAAATTTATAAAATGTATAAAAAAAAAACTAGATTCAAACAAAAAGAAGATTTTTCCTGTATACATGTTTACCAGGGTAGGTTAGGGTCATTTGCCTTTAATTCGAAAAACCTTAAAATACCTTCCCTCCCACCAATGTTGCATCGTTTTTCTTTTTTTCTTTTTTTTTCTAAACATAAAAAATTGTGCGTTGTTATGTCGACTCTAGATCTCTCATTATCATCATCATTCTTCATCGCTATTTACAAACAAAATCTGTTTCATCCCCACGCGCCCGCGCCCCCGGCGGTCAACCATACACGCTCCAGGGTAGATTATTTATGAGTCTACCTGGTGATGGTATTTAATATGCAAACAACGAAATCGTTTTAAAAACGGGTTTTAAGTTAAATGGAAGGATGGGTCGATTATGATGGGAGGAATTGGGGGTGTATGTGCAAATATTTTCTGCTAAATTAACAAAAATAATGAATGAGAAAATTACGGTAAGGACTGTGGGTCGTGCGCCGGCAGGAAAGTGGTAAATTTTACAAAATGTGTCTATACCGTTGCGAGTCATAATAATTCCATACACGCATTTGTAGATAGTATACCTATCCTGTATATAGTGAAACTTTCATCCTAATCCTTAATATCTTTAATTCAATTAAGTCCTAGATTTTATGGCGGTTGTGAGAACAACATTTGCACAGCCACAGTTAGAAACTTTTCTCGTCTCGTGAATGCATATAACTAGAAACAGTAAACTAGTTATTTACCCTCTTGCGAATAAAGGAAAAAATTAAACAAGTCCGGAAATTTCCATCTTTTTCCGTCGTCATAGGTAGGACAAAAGTTTAATCCTGTGCAGTGTGGTGAGTATGGTGTATGGATGAGAGTAGTATATGGAAGAGAGAAATAGTATGGAGGCTAGATATGGGGGGGGGGGGGTAAACTTAAGCGAAAACTAATGAATGCAAGTTGTCGTCCCCTGACAGTGGACGAGAACCTTTTGAATTTTATCTTTTTTTTATGCGACAAAAATTTGCATAAAACTTTAATCTTGCTATACGCAGCGAAAACTTGTAATGTCATTAGCATAGATTAAAAATGAATTTTATATCCTGTGTAAAACTCTTAACACATCCTTCACAGCTTTTCTGCTTTACCGTTGCCTATGTGATGATGGTGGCTGTAATATGGTGTATATATTTTTTAGTAGATATAGTTTGGAGTACCCGAAATAGGTAGTTAGAGTGTTAGTGTATGCTGTACATAAGTATAGTACACCTCTATGCCTAGACCTACCACAACTCATAATAATTCTTCAGCCTAGTTCCTTACAAAGGAAGGACCATATCCGGTTTGGCACTTTCACAAACCAACAACGTCAGGCGGCTATTACATCTCTGTGGTTTTATTAGCTCTCCCGTTACTTGTTTCAACCTTCTTTTTTCGTCTTTTTTTCATGTTCTTTTTGTTTACCAAAAAAAAAGTGTCTCTACCATTCTTTTTATCTTCTTCTTCTTTTTGCTCTCCACCACAACAGAATTTTCTGTGGAATAATTTTTGCTCGCTTTTCATCTTTTATAATAGAAGGGCAGATAAAAAGCAAATGCCAGCTTTTATCTGCAATTACGAAATTAGTTTTTGCCTTATACAATTGCATCACAAAGGATAATTTTTATTTAAATTATTTTTACTTGGAGAAATGGAATGGTGGGGTAGTTGGGTAGTTGGAATTGGGTAAAGGCAGAAGGGAAATTATGAGGAGAAAGATAATACGTCGTTTGATCTTCTTTTTAAATCTTTGAGAATTAAAACATTTGGTATAAATCTATAATTGAGGACTCACAAAGAGATTTAAATTAACGAATTTTATTTAAATACTTTTAATATGGATTTAAGTCAATTTAAAATTTAGAAAAGATCCTATGGAAACATTTTCATCTTCTGACTATTTAACGAATTTAATTTACAGCGATTTTATGCAGTTGATATCCCACACAATGTCTCTTTGTAAATCTCTTCCTAAAATCTTATCCTTGAAAGTATCTATTCAACGTTGACAGCATCTCTTCTGACCACAGCTGTGACACTATTGTCTCGGTTCAGCTCAATTTTCATTGCCCTATCTGCAGCTTGCTTGTTCATAAATCATATAGAAACATATGCCAAATACGGAGGGGGCCCAAGAATTGACCCCTGTGAGACCACACAGCTAACAGAAAATACCATTCATTTTGACTTTCTGATCCGGACAGTTAGAGCATCTTTTAGAAAGTATAGCATTTGGCAACTTTTAATGCGAAACAGGGAGAAAACTGCACTTTTGGAATTGGATAGAGAAATGTTTTTCCTTTTTTTTTTCTTTTTTTTCTAATGATGTTTCCCAAAGTTCCCTATCATGCAGTAGCACAGCGTTAGAAGGGGTAGGTAATTGAGAATTATTGAATTGATACAAGGAGATGGCGGTGTGCGTTTTGCTTGAATGTTTGCGGCTCTTAACTGGCGGAGGAGAAAATAGAGGATGGTAAACCGTTCCACATTCGTTCTGTTCTGATAATGAAAGATTCGCAAAATTTTACGTACGGCTGACTTTCACTTAAAGAGTGCGGGGTTTATCTCAGGTTTACACCTCGTGTACGTGTAGCACGCATTGGAAAAATTTTACAGGAAATCATGAGAGAGATTTCGCTAGAGCAATAGCCATAGAAATAGCAATAAAAGAGAGATAGACATCCGACCTTAGGCCTCCAGTGCTCCAGCGAATCAATAGTTGATATTGTTATGTCGTCATTGATAGTCGCGTGTGAACGAAATATTAAAAATTACAGCTCAGCTGAAAGCACATTCCTTATAACGTGACCGACATCTAGGTGTTAAGGCAGCCAGATAGATAGATGGTGATGCGAAAAGAAGAAGTGTTTTTGGTGCGTTGTTTGGGCAAGGTAAAGCAAGGTAAAAAAGTTTTTCTGGGCGAAACAAATCTGAAAAATCAGATTTAATCAAAGGTATAAAGAGTTATAGATTGATAGGATATGTATTACCAGGTGGCGCCCTGAGAAATTGGATCGTAATTTACAGAAATTTCTAAGCTGATTGATACCACGGTATAATTCCTTCATCTGAGCTTATTTTTATAGCCTAGATGAAATCTATAAGGTATACTGAGATTGATAACGATGGTAGAATAGAATGGGTCTAACACCCAAGCGTACTATTAAAAGTTATTTTGATTTTTTCATGTCCGTCTTTTCGATAACTTGAGAACGCGTTTACTTAGAGGATTAAAATTTTGCACACAGTCTTTTTCAACAATTTGTAGATTTAAGTTCGAATCAAGTAACACCTTTTTAGGATTGCCATACAAAAAAGTTCGTTTTTCACAATATATATATTTGGATACTGCCTGAGAGCGCGTGAACCTAGGCAGCTGAAATTTTGTACACGGCGTTTTCATAAAAATGGGCTAAATCGACTAACCCTATCTTGGTGCTGCCATATAAAAATTTACGGTTTTTACGTATACTGTGAAAACAATCAGTCTTAGACGTTTTTGTTGTACTAAACAGTTCCTCAGAATATGAAATCTAATGAAATCGGTTATAATCATTTTAACCGTCCGATGAAGCGTTCTAGAAATACATACATATGTATATGCGAACAACCACTTCAAAAATCAAACTTGCACAGATGGGTGACCATTCGAAGTTATGTACATACGGGCATTCATCTAGAATATCATAAGAGTTGGTCTTAGCAATTCTAGATTTTTACTTGTTTTTTATATATACATATATAGTGATTGATATCACTGCAGCATCTTCTAACAGTTTTATTACAATATACAAATAAGGTGATTGATAACGCTGGGTCATCGCCTCATCGCTAGTAGTACCTATTCAACCGATTTGATTTAATAATGGATACGAGCCTTCCTACCACCACAGAATATCTACAAGTTTCCTTAAGACATAGTCTGATTTGATTCAATGAGGTCAGCACAAGTATTATTTCAATAGTTTTCTGTTTTTTTGATAAGTTGGATTGTGTCTCTATATACCGAAAAAAATGACGTATTAAATCAATACTTTTTCCATATTAATGACAAAAGAGAGATTACTCTTTAAGATTTTTAGCGGGGCAAGCTTTTATTTGTTCAAGAAGGCATTTTTTGTTTTTTTTTTGTTTTTGGGTTATGTGATGAAATAACAAATAACATTTTTTTAGCTTTTGCTATATTACCGGAGAATACAAAAAATGCCTTCTTAAATAAATACATATTAATAACATATTTCAATAAATTTCTATGTATTGAATAAGAAAAATATCAATTTGTCATGCATATCACTCAAAATAATGATTTTCTTATTAGATCTATATGAAAAAATCAAGTTTAATAATAAAAATTTCAATTTAATAATTAAAAGAAATTTATTGACTAATTAAAAAAAATTTCAGATTTGAATTACGGCAGCATTTAATGAGAGTCCAATACGTGACCACATTTTGGAGAAATGCTCACTCTAAATCTACTACATCTACAGAAGTCAATGTATTCAAAATAAAACTTGTCATTTTTTATATTCCAAATAATTGTTTTTTTTTTAATTTTCCCATGAAATCCTATCAAAGTTCCAATTCAATAGCGGAGCTGTATAATAGTGGATTTTTTCTTCCAGTTTTTTATCAAGAATATCCTCAAATCTGTTTCAGATAACTCAATTTTGCCCAGAAGCTTTTCTGTAGCTCCTGAAGTTCTCTACAAAAAAAGAATAGGACTGAATTGTGCTATCTCGCTGAGTTCATGATATATTCTCAAAACATGATTATGAGAAAAAACCCACTTTACCATACTCAAATCGGGCAGGTTCCTAATGAGCAACTGAATTATCGCCTGGCAAATTAATTTGATGTGGTTCGATAAATTAAACTAGCTCGTATAAATTTTTTTTTAATTTTTAATTTTTTTTTTGTTAACGAAAAAAACGTCTGGCATGGAAATAGTTTGGGAATAGTGAATTTATATTGTCGGATGTTTATGAAAACAGTTGAAAAAAACAAAAATCGAACTAAAATCATTTTGAAAACTGTTTTTTTTACCCTTGGAACAGAATGCGCACAGGTAAACGTAATCTCTCTTGCCTGCCAGATGGGCCGCATGACTATTGATATACTGGTAAGGAAATGCATATCAAAAACTAGCCGAACTAAAGTAATTTCTTGAAAACGCTGCTAGCTCTTAGACTATAACAGCATAATATTTTTAAAATCGTATTTTTCAAAACGATTCTTGCTAAGGTTTGAATAGCGTGAACAAGGTATGTAAAAGTCCTCTATCACTGAATATAGTTAATACATTAACAAATCGAAACGCCTAATGAAGATCACAAATTAGAATAAGATTTTTGGTGTATTACACATGGTGTCCTGTCGAGATGGCAAACAATTTTAAGTGTCGAAAGTACATCTTATTTGCCATCGAAAATGTTATATAACAGTTTTTCGAGTTCCCACTATTTTCGAAGTTATAGCCGATTTTGGATTTTTGAGCCTTAAGTCACCTTTTCGACTATAAATTAGTTCAGACTATTCACAGGACAACCATATTTATTTTGTTTTATTCGAATCATTGCAGGTTCTTATTCGGTGTAACTCAGTTTTGAAAACGTGCACACATAATGACAAAATTGGCGATTTGTTGCCAAAACATTTTTTTCATCAGAAAATTAATCTTTTACAAAGTCATAAATCTCGAAAAGTGGCCATGCCAACAGATGATCCGGTTCACATAGAAAACATCCCTCGTTGATTACCTTTTATAAAAGTCCAACACGATTAGTCCACCTTAAGTATTGCCAGAGTTACAGTAAAACTTTCCTGCAACATATAGTACCTCTCATAACTTGAGCAAAATTAATTAGAATTCCAAGAAATCTTTTAAGGATGGAAGAAACAATGTACCTGAGGCAAAAACTCTCACGATTCTTTAATTGCAATAAACAAAATTTAATTCTGAGTCTGTTGGCAATTTATTTTCCATCATAAACCCTAAACGGTATTTACCAAACCAATGTTGATCTTACCTGTGAGTTGTTATGATCGTAGCGTATTGCATATAGCAATATGTTACTCAGAGAAATACTGCAGCATGTATGCCGGCCTGTGGTTAAACCAACAGCTGAGCACACCCCAAACCCGACGAACGAACTCTGACATGCTGGTTGAGAAGAAGAAGACAATCTTCTCTGTCGTTGAAAATCGTCCAGTCAGCAACATCGAGGGATTAATTAAAAAGTTTCCGTGGCCATCAGCTAGTAAAAAAAATCCTGTAAGTAATTTCAGAATAATTTTTAGTCCTAATATTAATTTACTTTCAATTAGAAAATTTATTTTCACCCTCCTCCCAAATTCTTGGCGTAAATTTGGACGAGGAGTGATAATGAAATTGAGGTGTAACCTCTCTCACCAAGATTTGGCCGCAATTTCACGTATAGCAAAACTGAAACTCCTGGTGAAATAGTTTCATCTTTTGAAGAATTTGCATGGTATCCAGGCGCAACGTAAGAATGAAGAATTGGGGGAATTGGTTAAAGAAGCCAATCAAACAAGTGCATTCCACCTTGCCGAATGACTAGTTAAAGAGATCCTCATTGGAACCTCGTTGCCACGCATATAAAACAATTTGTTCAACGTATTCCACAAAAGGAACAAATTAATAATAAATTGCAACAAGAAAACAGGCACAATCATCAATCCAGCACACAATCAACAAACCATAATCACCTTAATAAGAGTGATGAAAGTAGTAATAGCAGTAATGGTAATGATAGCAACAATAGTAGCGACGATGCTGCACAAAATGCTCAATTACGGGCACACATAGAGGAACTGACTGCAATAGTCACAAGAACTGAAGATATGTTAACAAATTTAGAAACACAAGTTCGCGAACAGGATACATATTGGCGTAGTGTTGTACAATCTAAACAAGAAGAGATTAACTAACTTACAAAAAAAAAAATTCTGACGGACAGACCACTTAATATCGTTGTGCATAGACTAGATTAAATAAATAATCTACATTCTGCCTTCCATTGATCAATGTGAAAATTAATTTACATATCCACAGAAAATAAGAAGGAAAGAAGAAAGCTAAAAAAAAAAAATGTTCGTGAGCTTAATTAGTGTCTTATTTTTTTGTGTTCCTTTTGTTTCTAACTTAAAATTAATTTTTGGCTTTAAACTCAGAATATCAGCAATGAACTACTGCTACGGTTAATTTTCGTTCGTATTTGAGCTGACAATTAGTGTGGATCATTTCGATTCTTTTAACTTTCGTAGTTCTACTCTAGTGGACTATATGTAGATACATAAGGCAGATAGGAGTCAATTCCTGGACAAACGCGCCTTTTGGATTTAAGTTTTCTATATAAATCACATAAGTCGATACATTGCTTGTCGGCTGCTTTAATACAGTTTCATCTAGCAAGTACGCAGTAGCATGCGGATCGTCACGGAGGCGCCTCGGCGATGGATCCACAGCACGAAACACATGTAAGTTGTTGCCGTTTGGTTCTTTGCATATTTAACTAAATCCAAAGTTAGATTTACAAACTGTTTCATGAATTTTCTTCATTTTGATATTCAAATTAAGCAAAAGAAAATTCCACCTATACGCAGAATTAGATTTACAAACTACTTAATGAATTTTTTTCTTCATGCGGATATTTAAATTAAGCAAGCCAAAATTTGACCTATACACGAACCTATAGATTATTTTTATATTTAACATAAGTCGGAGAGTCGATCTGCATACACCTATAGATATACGGATCATATGACGGACGTTTTTGTTCACACTTGAACATTCCTTACGACACTAACTTCTCTCACTAGTTTAGGCTGACATTCTATTTTTGTACGTTTAGGAATTCTTATGTTTCGTACTACTACATCGGAATTGTGCCTAGGATTTTCCTTATTATTGGTAGTCAAGTCATTTTTTCACAAAATTTTGGATTTGTAATGTCACGATTTGAAAGTAGTTTTAAATCGAAAGGAAAGTTGTTCAATACAGTTTTTATAACGTAATGGCATCTTAAAGTTTTTGGTTTCCTCCTTCACTGTCGCGGAGCCCTCTCGCATGAAGGTCGTCTAGGTCCGCTCGTTATTCTCTCTTTACAGGTCTACCAAGGGACTATGAAAAAATCTTGCACTCAGAGTCGGATGGGTGGCTGGGGCATGAAAGGAAGGCATAATATCTGCGCCTTCGATGGGATATAGGTAAGTGACGTAAAGGTCCCTTCAGGACTGAATGTGTGCCGGCGGTTTTGGTTAAAGGCAAGATTTTTTTTTGATTATGGCAGGCGGCAGCTGCAGGTTTTTTCGTGGAACCTCCCCACACTCTCCGCCAATAGCCGAGGCGAGCTAGCGTGCCGCCCTGCAGTCAACGCTGTCCGTCGAGTGATCTGTCAGCTCATGCTGGCAGTCCGGACTTTACGTCTGATGTTCAACACTCAACATAGTTCCATAACAGAGTAGCTGAATTCACAGCTTATAAAACTGGCATTGTCTGAAACGGATGATAAGGAATAGACAAAAACGGAGTAGTAATTCAAGCCCTGTTTACACTATGTGCAATAAAATATTTGATTCCAATATGAAGTAACAAAATTTTCATAACGTGCTGAAATGTTGCAAAGAGTATAAATAGCCTATTTCAGGAAGGTCAATATTATTTATATCACAAGATTCAAAGACGACAAATTTACTTACTACTTAAAAATAGCGAGTTTAAGATACTCAAATAGGGAGTTATCCGAAATTCAATTCGTGTATGGATTTTGTAACGGTAATGCTTCTCAAGCTAATGCAGAATACCGTAGTACGTATCCGTCGCGGAGAATTCTTTCGACAAGAGTTTTCTCCAATTTGCACGCACGCTTCTGAGAAACAGGGAGTTTTCAAGGTCGGGTCGAAAATCATTCATTCATACACCGGAAGCACTTAACGTCGTGGAAAATGGGCCATGTGTCAGCGTCAGGCAAATATCTAGAAGAACTGGGGTCCCTCATACAAAGATAATATCTACGTAAATAATTTTATAAATATGCAGTAGTGCTTGTTTTTGTAACTTGCCTTATTCATTAGAACTTCGACAAGAACACTTGCATCCGTATCATTACCAGCGTATGCAAGCTATACGTCTAAGGGTCCTTGAGCCTCGAATGGTATTTTCGCTGTGGGTATTATATAGCACAGGGCTTCAATAGCCAACATTTTATGGACAGATGAGGCCACAATTACCAGGGATGGAGCGGAAAATTCTCATAATGTTCATCACTGGTCATCTTCTAATCCACATGCAACAAGAAGTATCCATTTTCAGAGGAGATTTAGCGTGAACATCTGGGCCGGCATAATAGGAAATCTATTGATTGAACCCTTTGAGCTACCAGCAAGATGTCCTCGTAGTAGAATTATTTATTATATCTTGAGGAAAATCTACCAGATCTTCTAGATGATGTACTCATCTCAGTGAGAACAGGAATGTTGTTTCAACATGACAATGCTCCCGCTCATTCAAGCAGACAAGTAAAAGAGTATTTGAATGGAACTTTTCCCGATCGGTGGATAGGTCGCGGTGGTCCTATTCCTTGTACTGTCAGATAACCGGATCTAACACATTTGGATTTTTATTTCTAGGGACGCATAAAGGCATTAGTGTACGAAAATGAAATAACATCACGCGAAATGTTACTGGACAAAATTTACCACACTGCAGAAATTGTTAGAAGTGAACTGAGGATAACAAAAATTAAAAAATCTTTAATACGGAGTGCACAAAAGTGTATCAATCAAAATAGAGAAAATTTTGACCAGCTTTTAAAATAAATTCGAACAAAAAAACGTAATTTGTTCTTCTTCTCTGTCATATGGTTAAGGTTTTAACTTTCAATGTATTACCTGGATTTCTTAAATTCAAAATAAGTACACTTTTATTTCCTTTTTCAACTCTTCTGCATCATATTTCACCTTCACAGGTAAGATCAACATTGGTTTGGTAAATACCGTTTAGGGTTGATGATGGAAAATAGATTGCCAACAGACTCAGAATTAAATTTTGTTTATTGCAATTAAAGAATCGTGAGAGTTTTTGCCTCAGGTACATTGTTTCTTCCATCCTTAAAAGATTTCTTGGAATTCTAATTAATTTTGCTCAAGTTATGAGAGGTACTATATGTTGCAGGAAAGTTTTACTGTAACTCTGGCAATACTTAAGGTGGACTTATCGTGTTGGACTTTTATAAAAGGTAATCAATGAGGAATGTTTTCTATGTGAACCGGATCATCTTTTGGCATGGCCACTTTTCGAGATTTATGACTTTGAAAAAGATGAATTTTCTGACGAAAAAAATGTTTTCGCAACAAATCGCCAATTTTTTCATTATGTGTAAACGTTTACAAATCAAGCTACACCGAATGAGAGCCTGTAATGATACCAATAAAACAAAATAAAAATGGTCGTCCTGTGAATAGTCTGAACTAATTTGTAGCCAAAAAGGTGACTTAAGGTTCAAAATTTCGAAAAAATCCAAAATCGCCTATAACTTCGAAAATAGTGGGAACTCGAAGAACTGTTATACAACATTTCCGATCCCAAATAGGATGTACTTTCGATCCTTAAAATTCTTTACCATCTCGACGGGACACCCTGTATACATACATGGTAATTCTCTGATGACATTCAGTGGAAATTTCTTAGAAATGATCGGAAATAGAAAGATGCTACAAAAACTAAATTTACAAAGCAAACTAAAAAACAATTTTGATGCCCTTGAAAGCATGTTCTTTATGAGATAAGCACTGAAAAAAATAATTTTCTTTTTCATTCATTTTAAGACATATTTATTCCCTCTTATAATAATTTTGCTTTTTATGGACCTTATGCAAATTTTAATTGCATCCTGCACTTTAAAAGCTGTACCTGCATAATGAAGTTACTTGCTAGACTTTAGATATTGATAATTTATCTTCTGTTAATAATAGCCATGCAGTTCTTCAAGTGCTCTTCCAGATGCTTTTAGTTGATAGATACCTCTATAGAAGCATTATCAGTTGGATTATCTCAATGGATTTTAGTATTTCAGAAGCTCAAATGGCGTTATAAAATTATAATCGCCGAGTAGGTAATGTCGGATAACCGGATAGGGTAATTCTACATTGAGATGGTAGCAGATTTGTAAATATGAAAGATCACCTCCCTGATGAGAACCATTCTAGACAAGAAAAGAAGGTTCACTTGTTTAAAAGGTTTTGTATCTCAGTACATTTTCGATTGTTTATAATCTTCTACGGGAATTTTTTATGTAAAGACACTATTTAGTCTTGAAAAGAAAAAACAAAGTTTTTTTTTACACGAACTAGTTATTCAAGGATTGACAATTATGTATAAAAAATTATATCGATTAAATAGTCACGTTTGGCAGCAACATAAAATCTTTTCCCTTCAATAATATTTTCCAAGACATTAAAACACATTTATGGAGTAAATTTCTCAATGTCAAGATGATTGTAAGCCTTCTATACCTACTCTTTCCTTCAAGTAGCCTCAAAGAAAAAATCTAAAGCGCTCAAATTAATTGATGATTGACCTCATCACCTTAGGTACTGATTTGGACAATTTTTGAACGGAAAGATATGCATTTTTTTTTTC
The DNA here is from genome assembly GCA_963930735.1 of Dioctria linearis. Lineage (NCBI taxonomy): Eukaryota > Metazoa > Arthropoda > Insecta > Diptera > Asilidae > Dioctria > Dioctria linearis. The sequence continues at coordinate 160,549,013 of OZ005744.1, forward strand.
AAAAATTTTGTAATTGAACTTACAAGGGATTTAAATTAGCGCCTGTTGCATTTTTCAGGGAAATATATGTTCTCATTATCACTTCGCTCTCATAGTCCGTTAATTTCAATGATAAAACCTTTATACAAAAAAAAAAAAAAAAAACAGTGACACATACACTTCCCCTTGTTCGGAAACGTGAAAGAAAGTCAACGAAAGTGGCAACAAACACTACGCCGACTACTAAAAGGGACACATCTGGCAACTCTAACTCTTAAAAATGGAAGCGGCAAATAAACTAAATTGAAATGATTGACCATGTCAAATACTTACGTATACAGATTTGATTTCTCATATTAAAAGAACTATACGAACTGGAAACTAAACGGTGTTTGGACAAAGACAATACTTTGTGCTGCTCTATAAATTTTTCCAGAACCTTAACAAAAAATTCCAACAGGATAATCTGTCAAAGAATAACCTGAATTCTACTACCTCCTTCCCCAAATAAAACACCGAAGACCTTCCTCCTCAACTTACCTCTAAGCACACAATCGTAACACCTACCATCTATCATAGAGTATGAGTTCAAAATCATGACCTAAAGGGAATATATCACAGAGCTCAGATTCTCACCCACTATAGAATGACTTAAATCATCTACCCCAAATAACAAAAAAAAAAAAAAATCCTAGCCCGAAATTCCTGTTAAAACCGGATTTAAACAAATAATCTGGATTAAATTTAATTATATAAATGTAGAGTATAGGTACCTACCACAAATAGTTAATCTCTCTCTTAATTCCTCAAGAAGGTGCACATCTCAATTTTTAAGGGCAACCTACTACATTCTCTCTCGCAACACACACACACACACACACACACATGCATGATTCCAAGTTGAAGAAAACCGAAAACACATTTAGACAGATTAATTAGCACAATCCAATCCCTACCCAATTTTTTAAGATCCAAAGAAAAATAAAGGAGAGCCCATCTTAAAGTAACTCAAGCGAATACATCACAAATTACCCAATTAGTGCCGGTTTTTATCCATCTTGTCTTTGAGTGTTGAGAGCTTAATTACAGTTGATTTCATATTTACGGGAAAAACACAATTGGATGGCAGAACTGGCTCTTATCAAATTTAATAGCAAAAATAAAAATGTTAAAACTAAGTAAAACAAACAAACAAAACATTTCAGCCTAAAGGAATTTTTTTGTTTTTCTGTGGACGCCACTAACAAATATAAAAAAAAAAACAGATTTTACAAATAGTCTACTGTTTCCAACCGGGAACATGATACTAAATGGTAGAGTGTGGGGGTGGTGGTGAGTCGTGTGGTCTCACAATTTAATCTTCATTCTGGATTTACAAAGAGGAAAGCAAGAATAATCTTAAATAGAGATAAAAGTGACATAGATATCGAATAATTGGTGGGCGTAGAGAAAAACAAAGTGTGCCAAAATGTGATCTATTTTGAAGAGGAGATACAACTTCAGATTCACCACACCTCCGCACTACCACTGATGAGTTTCCTTGTTTCAAGATATTCTCGAATCTTTATAATTATGCAATGTTAACAAAATTGAAGTTATCATTTGCCTAGCAAGTGTGTCTAAACAATTCTGGAATTTTATGGATTTTAATCGCAAGGTCGAAGATCATCTCACTTTATTCGAACAACATTTTCTAAGACTAACTGTAATATAAGATTTAGTAATTTTAGAAGCACTTGATGGAGTTTCTGCTCCTCTTGAAATGATTAATTTTGTATTTCGCAAGGATATACATACTAAATACCAAAATACATTTCGCACTTATCTGAACTTCCATTGTAGGCCATTTACAGGATTTTCCTAGTCTCCATGATAATATCGGAGAAGACTTATTATTTTTGGTTTCCCCTCATTCATATCAAACCGACAAATTAATTTAATTTACAGACAGATATTGACAGATTTTGATAGATTTTGACATAGAAAAATTGAAAATTTTAAACTTTTGCATTACAAAAACTGGCAAGGGATCGTAAATTAAATTGAAGTGGAGCTTTAGGGGGTTCCTTTGCTTTTATGTCACATTCACAATATAGAGTGGAGAAAAGTGGAGCAGAGTGAGTGAGCTTAGTCCAGAACGAAAGTATGCATAATACAGTGCAGAGACTGGGGGGAAATTCGCACCCCATTGTGCGAATTTCCCTTGCACGCCTAGTAAAAGTGAAATTCGCTCCCGAGCGAATTTCACCCTATAGGGGGGAAATTCGCACCGTCATTTTATTTAACTAAAAATGCACATACAGTATAAAAAAGTCGAAAAAATGATCGCGTGAATTTCCCCCCTGTAGGGGGAAATTCACCCGCTGTAAATTTTTTTACAGAAATCACAAATTTATAAAATTTATAAGATAGAGTAAAGGAATATTACAAAATATGATTTTAGAGCTCGGAAGGGAATTCTATACCTTAAAGAATTAAAGAATAGTCACAAAAACAGAACGTTATCTTGTAAGTAGCTTTAGCTTCAAGTTCAAGCAGTTCAGCTTATAATCGAGAAGACTAACCTGTGTGCGAACTTTACCAGAGCAATTATTATGGTGTGAGTTATGGCTTTGCATTTAAAACAGGGTACGAAAGTTACTGGTGCAATTTTTGAAAATTCGAGCGATAGCCTTTTACTTTAAACAGGGTGCGAATCTTATACATACAATTTTTGGAAGTTCGAGTAATAACCTTCTAATTTAAACAGGGTACAATTTCTGGCAGTTTGAGTGATAGCCTTCTATTTCAAATAGGGTGCACATTTTACAGGTGCAATTTTCGGTAGTTTGACTGACAGTCTTCTAACTTAAACAGGATGCGAATTTTACACATGCAATTTTTGGCCGTTCAAGTAATAGCCTTCTGCTTTAAACAGGGCGCGAATGGTGCAGGCGCAATTTTTGAAAATTTAAGCGATAGGTTTTTACTTTAAACAGGGTGGGAATTTTATACATACAATTTTTGGCAGTTCGAGTAATGGCCTTCTTCTTTAAACAGGGCGCGAATATTGCAGGTACAATTTTTGGCAGTTTGAGTGATAACCTTCTATTTTAAATAGGGTGCAAATTTTACAGGTGCAATTTTTGAACATTAGGGCGTTTGCAACTTGTAGTATTTCTAAAATCGTATTTTTTATATTCCTTTACTCTATGTTATAAATTTGTGATTTCTGTAAAAAAAATTACATCGGTGCGAATTTCCCCCTACAAGGGGGAAATTCGCATGATCATTTTTTCGACGTTTTTATACTGTACGTGCTTTTTCAGTTAATAAAAATGAGGGTGCGAATTTCCCCCCTATAGGGTGAAATTCGCTCGGGTGCGAATTTCCCCTACACGAGTGCTGAGTCTATTTCGAACTTTCAAATTAACATAAAAAATCGTCATAACAACGCCAAATTAACAAACAAGCAAGCAGCTATCGTTGTCAAAACAACAAATTCGAAAAAGGAGACATCTGTTGGCATCAGCAGATTGTTTTTGTTTTTAAATAATGAATTTTACCAAAAAATACCGTTTGTCTTTTATTAGCATTCATAAAGAATAATAAATAAGGAAATTACATTAAAACATGTTAGTTATGAAAAAAGAAGTATTGCGCTTTTTCCACGCCATCTGCATGCTAGTAGTACGAAATTCCATTTTGTAAGCTTTCAGAAATGCCAATGTGAAATTAGGATAGTACTTATTTTCATGCAACTCTATTCTGCTGTACTTGAGCCGTACAGAGATGTCCACATGGACTGCTACGTGCGAAAATAAAACGATGCCAGTTGCAACTCTACACCACTCTATTCTACTCTGCATTGTAAATGCGACATTATTGTGGAGATTAATCACCAATTTCTAACATTTGAATGTTCCTCAAATCTACTACTATTAACCTTGCATAATTCTCTATTTATTGTATTCTTGCCAGTAAGCTAATAGAAATTTAATAAAACTATCACCGTATTAGGGCTCTCAAGCCAAACGATTTTGGCTTTTCTTTTCTTTTTTTTATATTTTTATGGTTTTATTTGTCTCGCCATAGTACTAGCGTGTTTTTTTTTAGAAGATTTTTGCACTAAAATCAAAAACTACTCTGCTTTTGGTGTTCCACAAGGTAGACAACTCCGTCCGCTCCTCTTTATTATTTATATGAATAGTGTGGATGGTATTCTAACTAAATCAGAAATTTATTTTTCCCGCGGACGGGAATCGAACCTATACTTATTAGAATCGGTCAAAGATGAATAATAGAAGAATTTTTAAGAACTTTTATTTTAACCGATTCTAGTTATGCTGATCATGTCATAATTTTTCTTTTAATTGAAAATGCTTTCGTTTTTCTAAATTCTAATTTAGTAGCGCTTAATGCTGTGCTAGTGTTGTACCTTAGAATACTATTTAAAAACAAAACAGTACTCCTAGAATTTTGACGATTCGAATCAAGTATATACGGTTTTGGACCTGAGCAACTAAAAGCTGTTTGCAAGGTAAATTTGGGAGCTGAATCCAAATCAGCAGCCCGTTTTTTAAAATTGGTTCTAGTTTTCGAAATATTCAATAAATTCATTATTTTACTATTTTTGACCATTTACGGCCATTTATTGAATTGAAAAGTATAAATCAGAAATGAACAGAGGTTGAACTGAGTCCTTTATACTGCTTGGGATCTGTTTCACGCATTAGGGTCAAACAGTAGTCGCTCATCATTCCTTCGTCCCAAAATCCTTGGTATCGCCTTTCGATTTTCGCTATATCTTGATGTAGCCGCTCTCCTTGCTCGTCGCTCGTGTCGCCCAAGTTTTTTGAGAACACGTTTTGTTGTCCTGGCTCATAATGGAACTGGCTTCGACACAGATGATACGTCAGGATATTCATACCGTGCTAGTTTTTCTGCATTTATACCGACGACATTCATTGAGCAAAAGTAGCAATCATCTACATGATTTTTCTGATCTCTCCATAACGTTGGCACAGAAAATGAAAAGTACATATTTTCACCAAGTGACCACTTGTACAGCTTTGTTCTACACGCGTTACAAAATAATTTCGGTACCCATGGCTTGTCAGTGTTTACTACAGCAAAACCAAAGTACTGCAAATACGCAACTTTGAGTGCATTTGTCATGATTTTTCCACGTTTTCCGAGCATATAACATCCACAAACGTAACAAAAGCACTTTGAATCGACTCTGCAACTTTTCTCTAATTTTCACACATTCCGAAGCACAATTACAGTACAAAAACAAGTTCCAAAAGATGTTCGATGCAACGTGGTCAGCTGATAGCCATTGTAAGAGCGCAGTACTACCACCTAGTGCGAACTCGAAAACTAGAACCAATCTTTACACACGGATTGAAGATCTGAGTTCAGGGCATCAAATAACGTTAAAAATCGTTCTCATCTGCTCGGGTCCAAAAGTTGACCCGAATTTGTAAACTTGTGTTTCTTAGACGAAATATACATTTATTAGGCTTAACAAAATTAAAAATTTGAAAATTATTTTAACTCTTGTTTTTATTCTTTTGAGGATCATACTGACATCATCGTGAACACAGCTTGTGGTACTTTGGGTATTGTAAGACCTATTTTCACTTATTATTTAACAAGTTTAAAACACAATGTCTCTTAAATTTCTAGTCCAATTCTAGTATAATTGCAGTGCTCCCCACTCAGTCAGCAAGGCTGGAATGAGAGTTGGGAAAATCCGTCACAATTGCATTACGGCCGCTCCCAGAGACCACAAGATAATAGTGGCCAGTGACGTCCTCAAATAGGAATTGGATAGCAAACATAAGAAAAACCAAAATATATACAGTAAAATGCTGTGAGTTGCAGTAAATGCGAAAACTAGGTCAACAAAAATTTCTTTATTTTTTTCATGAGTGCGGAGTAGTCCTGATATCAATCGGCAGAGCATTAAAGATTAGTGCAGCCGTGGTTAACAGCCCCTGCCGTCTTCTTTCAGTTCTTTGCCTGCCTAGTGTTAAATTATTCATATTTCTCGTGAGGTGTTCATGAATATCCTGATGTTTTTCCACTACTAGATTTGACCGTATAGTCCTATTTACTATGCTGAACATAAACTTCGCCTTTTCAATTTGAGTTACTTGCTGCAAGGTAAATTGACATGCAAACTGATAGACAAACAGAGAACTAGTATCCCACGGCAGCCGGTATAGCGCTTTTAATGCTCTTTTCATTAATATCCTTATATCATCTTTCAAGCCTATCGTACAATGTGACCAATTTATAATGCAATAACGAATGCGCGACAAAAAGTGTGCATTGTAAATTAAGCTGGCAACATGCCTCTGCAGGTTAACATTTCTTCTAAAAATTCCAATCAATGGTGTTAGCTTTCTAACTAAGTTCCCTATATGCTGTGACCAGCATAGTTTATCATCAATCAATAGTCCCAGATAATTAATTTTGCGGTTCTCTGCAGATATTCCGTGCCAAATCTAATGCAAATATTAATATCTGTTTTGTTTTTCTGTTTGAATATTATATAATTGGTCTTTCTCTCATTAATCATTAACATGTTCCCAGCAGTCCATTTGTTAAATAGCTTCATCAAACGATCAAGATCATCCGCATTTGAGGCTCTACATAAAATATTGGTGTCATCCGCAAACACATGGTACTCGCCGCATAGGTCCGTGTACTGCAAGTTATTAATGTACAACAAGTAAAGAAGCGGTCCTAATATTAAACCGTGGGGAACACCGCATTTTGTCACTAAAGATTCACTAGTCACCCCATCGAGCCTTGTTTTGACTTCCCGCTCCATTAAATAACTACTCAATAAGTCATTAACAACGCCCCTCATTCCTAGCGTGTTCAAAAAGTCCAGCATCAGACCGTGGTGAACAGTGTCAAAGGCCTTTGACAAGTCAAAAAAGATTGCACGTACAAGCTGCGAATTACACCTTCCACTTCTTTCATAGTAGTAGGCATCATATACATCGAATTCAAAGTTAGCTTATTTGCAACTGGAGACACAGAAAGAATCCTGCTTTGCACGGCCGAGCCAACACCATTAAAGTAGCTGTTAATCTCCCCCGCCAAAACCTCAGGATCGGATACCAACGATCCATTGATATTAATTTCCAGAATGTGACCCGCCTTTTGAGATCTGTCCTTATTTAGGATCACACTGTCAATGACCCGCCACAACTTCCTTGCATCTCTCCCAGCCTACAGAATCTTTTCATTTATGTAATCTTCTTTGGCCCTCCTTACCTTCTCCGTTACCATGTTTCGTACTCTCCTATAGTCAGACCTTAAGCACAGATCACCTGGGTTTGTCTTCATCCGATCAAAAAGCACGTCTCGCTCCTTCATCCCCATGATAATATCATCCGTAATCCATACATTGGACCTGGTTCTGATTTTTTATATGTAGTACTATTATTCTTCGCTTCTCTAATAATTTCTATTATGGTCTCAATTGATGGGTTTCGATATTCCGTTAATAGTTTTATAAGATGTGACCTATACCTTTCCTTGTTTTTTTTAGGTATTAATATTGTCTTCATAGGCTGCTTAGCAGCACATCTAGTAGAAATGTGAACAGTTACAAGCCGGTGATCAGAGATAGCAGTGTCATGTAGAGAAGTGTGCAGCTTATAAAATCGCGTCAATTTCGATGTGCAATGATCAATGATCGTACGTGTATGCGCATCCTGTCTTGTATAACTGGTCTCATCTACGCTATTGACAATGGAGAAACCGCTAGCTGAGGTCATGCTTAGCAATGCAGTAGCTGATCTATTCTCATTAAGAAGATCAATGTTGGTATCACCTATGAAAATGACACCCTTATATGTGGAAAACAATGTTTCAAGGTGCTGCATGTAATCCAACCGGTTTTCATTGGGTGACCTGTACATAGTCACCACTTTTAGCTTCCTTTTCTCTATAGTTTCTATCTGTATGATGGTAGTATTGAATCGACAGTCATTCAAAATTACACGGTAAATCAGGCTTTTATGTATGTAAATAGCAGTACCCCACCTCTGGAGTCATCTCTACAATTGAACACAGCAATATAATCTGGTAGATGGTAAAATTGCACCTCATTTGAGTAAAGCCAAGTCTCATTTAGAACCAAGATTTCTACTGGTTGATGTTTCATGATAAGCGCTTGTATTTCATATAACTTTTTCCGTAGGCTCCTGACATTTAGATAAAGCAAGTTCATCCCTCCAGTATTTCGATTCATGTTTAAATGCATTCAATTGAGTAATTTGTATTTCTTTGCACAAAGTCAACTTTCTTCAGGTACTCCGGGCAGATACTACTATCAGCTGAGTGGGGCTTAAATTTGCCTACACTGTCCGCCTTATCCTTGCAACTCACAGACACCAGCATTTCAGAGTTGCATTGCAGGGTCCGATGTTCACCTGCACATTTACCACATACCATCTTACTTTTGCAGCTGTCCATTTTATGATTGAAACCATTGCAATTATAACATCTTTTAATTCCAAAATCCTCCTTAATAAAATGTGTGTTCCAACCTACATTTATATATTGATTGACCATTTTTCTGTATGTAGTTCCACAGGTCTCCAAGAAAATAGTCCATTTCCCAGTGCGACCGTTTCTCCTGGTGTGTACAACTTTGATCATATCTTTGTCATCTATAGAGTAGTTAAGTTTCCTTAGCTCAGGTAGGAGTTCCTCCGTTGTATAATCATTTTCTAGATTCGCAATAATGAGTCTTGGAACTCTCTCTTTGGTTATATAAACATCGTACTCATCACCTAGCTTGCTCTGTATAATGTTTTTAAACATAATAATTGGAGCACTCATCTCACCCGGTCGGAGATTAACTTTAAGATCCCTTTTTGTTGCATCCTTTCTTGGCTTTACGACAATGCCTTGTGCCGTAGGATTCATTTCGTGGTGGCCAGGCAGGGGTTCTATTCTATTATTTTTTGTTACCGCTGCATAGGACGCAGTTACTGCATCAAAATGCCGATCTAAGTCATCCTGCAACCTTGCTATACCTTTTTCAACCTGTTTGTTCGAATCAGCATATAGTTCAACCTTATTTAGCATTTTTCTCTGTAAATCAATAATCACACATAAATCATCCTCGCATTTCTTCATGAATCTACCATTGTCATTTATTCCCCCCCATGACACTTTCAATTTTGACCGCCATCATTTCCATAGCATTTTCGCAATCATCACAAAAATACTTTAGATTTTTGTTAGTATTTATGGAATTAATCAGGTGCTCCGACAAGTCCACACACTTGGCATGTACTGCGCCATCACAGAAACCGCCACTCACAGCCTACTTACGCTGGGGAGGAAACTATTTGGACGTCTGTTTACGCTACGCAATACTTGGCTGGATACTCTTGATGGTAGATATAATTGTTCTAGCATCATTTCCTTTCAATTATAACTCAGTGTTGCCCTTTTTTAGGTTTGAAAAATTCAACCAAATTGCCCCTCATAACACTAATTACGGTATATGTAGAAGCGTCTGCAATATCTTACAATTTTAATAAATTTCGCATCGGTTTTAATTTGTGTAAGCCTCAACTCGCAGTTTTCTTTTATCCATTGAAAAGGCAAAATTCTGCGACTCTAAAAGATATATAGGGTGATCCGTGTTTTAAGGAAAATCACACCATAAAATTCGTCGCTTGTGAACTCAGATTTGTTCTTTTATTTTATGAATTACCCTATAACTTTAGAAAAGTACACATCATAATCATGACATTTTTCATAGATAATCTGTGAGCCTTCCAACGGTTTATACATAGACGTTTCTTTTCCTTCCCTTGAGAACGAAATTATGACCTAACAAAATTTAAACCAAACATCTATATACAACATTTACAGGCTGACTCATAATATATAAACCAACATTCTTTAAACCATCCTGTCTGGACGAGCAATTCTTTTGAATTTGTGAATTTTATCTTGAAAACAACACTAAAAATTTTGTTGAAACTCGATGAGCTACTGTTTTCGGGTGCAGTGATCATGACTTAGGAAAAACTCATTTAAGGGGTATTTAGGAGGTACTGTCCGGGGTAAATGCAATAATTTTTATGAGCTGGTGTGAATCTATACTTTTCAAGTGCGAAAATACCATTCAACTAAATTTCAATTTTGGGCAAACTCATTTAGAGAGGATTTATGTGGTAATTAGAAGGTTAAAAAACACACTGAGGGGTACTTAGGGGGAATTACTGCACTTCTATGAAGTAAGATGCGTGAACGTAATTTAGTTAGTTGTAAGCTTTGGGAAAACTCATTTAGAACGGTAATTAGAGTTAATTAACATCTATTATAAGACTCATGGTCACATATGCTTCACTCGTTTGGTGGCCAAAAACAAAACAAAAGACAGTTCAAGCTAATGAGAAAAAGAAGTTTTGTGGGCCTTTAGATTCCGAAGTTCA
>OZ005744.1:160559654-160709396 GCA_963930735.1 Dioctria linearis
CTCAGGAGTTACGGGGGTCTAAACATAATATTTCGGATTTTTCACTTTTTTTTTTGTACTTTGACCTCTATTTTTTTGAAAACGGTCATTAACATAACTTTTTTTTTATAAAAGCTATAAACTGTAGACTCTCCTCTTTAAATTGACCAATTATACCCTATGTGCTATCTGCAGCTGTTATACCTATCACTGGGTGGTAAGTACTTTAGTAATACTACATAATTGGAGAGTAGAAGAATTTTAACAACTTTTATTTTTAACGATTCTAAATCAAATCGTAAATACAAGAGGAAAAGAACCACCTCGTCCGTTGTTTTTTCCTCTCGTATTTATGATTTGATTTAGAATCGTTAAAAATTAAAGTTCTAAAAATTCTACTACTCTCCATCTTTGAACGATTCTAACAAGTGTGGGTTCGAGTCCCGTCCTTGGCTGGCCTTGGTCGCTAAAGATATTTATGAGCGTTGGCAAGCATATATTTTGCTCTTGGAAATTTACTTGAACATTTTTCTTTCTATTTTTTATACACTATTGGTGGCTGAAAACCATCAGTTGGATTGATTCGAGTCCCGTTAAAATTGATTCTACAATTATTTTTCTCCAGAATTTTTATGGAAAAACTATAAAAATGAAATCCATTCGCTTTCCTCTGCGGTAGTTGGCGTTGCTTTGCTTGTACTTTCGTATTAATTCAAGTAGTGTTGTTTAAATTAATTGCACGTTTACTTTTAATTTGTAGGAGAAGGAGTTCCCATTAGAAGAAATAGTCAGTCACATATCATGCGCTCCTACTCCCATTCCTTTAAATGTGACTCAAGCTGCAAGCTCGCTCTCAGTCAATTAGTTCACCCGTGACAGAATCGGTTGCGTCAGCATCTATTTCTATAATCTCTGCCGGAGAAGGCGTATCTGGTTATGAGTCCTTAATGTCCACACACCATATTATCGGTATGTTTTCCAAATCAAACCGATAATTGGATTTTGTGATATAACGTAAATATAAATAAAACAAATTTAAGAGAGACTTCTTCCGACTTTTCATCCGACTCGAACATGTTTAGTTGTGACCCTCCCTAGGCTGCAAGTCTGGATACGCGTCTGCGCCCATCTGTAAAACAGATTCGTATACTAAAATTTTACGAAACAAATTGGGTGTAGTATTTGGACTCACTGATTTTGTTTTGCGACATTAAACAATTTGCTCTTTGGATAATAAAAATACGAAAATTGAGGGAGGAAAATTCCTGGTCTTTTTCGCACGTAAAGTGATGAAACAGATATTCGACTTCAACAAAAAAATCTCAGCCTGTTTTTATAAAAAGAAGACTGTAATCTTAGCTGCTGCACATAGGAGTATTAATTATAAACAGTTGTCCAGTAGTCAATTATTGAAAGTAGCACTAATAACGTAAATGCACCAACTCGCGCCCACTTCATTTCCCAGCTGGAAAAATTATCAGCCTTCCAATGGAAACCTTTTGGAACCAAAGTACTTGAAGCTTGGTGGAAGGGAATTCAGCGGAAAAAATTGACAAACCTTCCAATGGAAGCTTGGAGGAAGCGGTAGAAAAGTTATCTATTGCTTCCTCCTGATGACATGTAATGTTAAAAAGAAATAAGGTGTCCAACAAAAATCCAGGCATCTATGAATTCTGAGTAGTTATAGCTTCCTTTTGCATCCTGTGATGACTCCAATTCCCACTGATGCCATAAAACGACGTATTTTCCTTTAACTGCAGATATTTCTATATCCTCATGTTTGTGTATATGTCTGCTACCCTTAAACGAAAAACAGGTTCGTTGAGTTAAATCTGAGTCGTCAGAGTTAAATTCATTAGGAATCGGCTTGTAAATAATGCGAAAATGCAAGAAAACATTTTTTGTTTGTAACCGTGTGCTATGAGTTTAGAAAGTAAGGGACTGCGTTTTTATACCCTAGATGAAATCTATAGGATATACTAAGTTTGCCATTTCGTTTGTAACGGTACAGAAACAATGATGGTAGAACAAAATGGATTCGACACCCACGCGTAAAATTAAAAGTTATTTTGATTTTTTTATGTCCGTCCGTCTGCCCGTCCGTCTGTGCGCACGATAACTTGAGAAAGTGTTCAATTCACCAGGTTGTATCTCATGAACCGTAATAGGTAGAGAGTTGAAATTTTCACAGAGTGTGGTTTTCTAGTGGCGCTATAACAGGAAATAATAAAAATTAAATAAAATTAAAAATTAAGGGAGGGGGGGGCCATACAAGAAACGTGATTTTTCGGCGTTTTTTTTCTTCGTTTTATTCTCATTCATTATTGTTATCATAAGTAGGCATTTTTTCTTTCAAATGACAGCATTATTTTTACACATGACGCCTACTCTCATTCGAAAAAATAAATAAAAAGTACAAATTTTAAATTTTGTACGATGGTACGAAACCATTCGTGCGCGAGTCCGATTCGCACTTGGCTGGTTATTATTTTATGAGAAAGTTTTTTAAGTAGTTATATTTCAAATAAATATGATAATGTTTGAAATTTAATTTAACTTTCAAATTAGAGCTGCATTTTTTATCTTGCCGCAAATTACGGCCTACAAACAGCTCTTCATTAAATAGTCTGATTTAATTCATTGCAAATAAGGAAATATGAAAGGACATATAGCTACAATACTAAATGAAGTATTGTCAACATTCGACAAGGAAAATTTTCTATTAGAACAGCTAGATCAAATAAAATATTCCAAAAAACATCATTACAGGACAAATCGTATAAAAGATATCCTAAAGGCGTACGAAAACCGAAAAAAAACTAGTTATGTGCTGTGAGTCGTGAGCCAATTGTGGGTTTCCATTATGTTCTGATAGCCTTTAAAGCACAGTTAAAAAAGCGGCCAAGTGCGAGTTGGATTCACACACAAAGGGTTCAGTACCATCGTACAACACTTAACACTATTTACTTTTAATTTTATTTTCTTTATTTGTTGTTATAGCAGCAATAGCACTACTCACTCTTTGAAAATTTTATGTGCGTACCTATTACGGTTCAATAGGTAGAGCGATTGTTAAGGTGGAGCAAAAAACGCAGAAAAAATCACGTTTCTTGTAATTTTAATTCCTTTAATTTTTAATTAAATGTCATTTTTAGTATTTGTTGTTATAGCGGTAGTAGAAATACAAATGTTGTGAAAATTTCAACTGCCTACCTATTATGGGTAGTGGGATACAGCCCGCTAACAGACAGACGGGCAGAGGAGGCTTAGTAATAGGGTCCCAGAACCCTAAATTTGAGCAAGGCGATGGCACGAATACATATTTCAAAAATGGGCGATCAGGACGAAAATGGTATGACCTTTTCCTGAAATGCAATCCAGAGCTAACACATCGAATTACCGAAGGCCTAACCGAAGCCATAGATACGTTTTCTGAAGAAGTTATTCAAAAATGATTATAAAGAAGAGGAACGTAGGAGACATATTTGAAGAAACAATTGTTCTTTCCTTTGCGCGACCACCTAGGGATGTAGTCAATAGCCATGCCAGAATACTGGTTTTCAGTTCGTTCTGAGTCAGGCTATACATGAGAATAACGGTTACATGGTTAATTACTGAAAAAATTCAAAAACATGTGAACCTTTTTCTTGACGGCCACAAGTCCTATTTAACATTGGAGCTATGCGAGTTTTTCAGGAAAACGGGATATTTTTATGCACATTTCCTCCCAACACAACACATATGGTAAAACCAGCAGATGTTATTGTTTTCAACGAATGCTCCATCAAAAGACATGGCAGTGGTTAAGTGGTGAAATTTAAGAATCGTCGGTGCAACAAATTTCGCGGTAAATACTTAATTTGGAAAGCAGCAATATGTACGTGTGGCTAGAAATCATCACCTTTTGTGGCAACAGTTACAATCAACACGGCTGTGTACGTTAAGGAGTGTCTTCAGAAGCACTTTCTTTCATTCTTTAGAAAGCTTGATGCATCAGCTTCGTTTTGGTCGGATTTAGCAACTTGGCACTATGGCTGAAAAGCGAGAGATTTCTGCGATGCCCAATGCATATCCGTAGGAAGCGAATTCTCTAAATTGTCCAAAACTAAGACCAAGCGATAAATACTGGTCCAATATTGACAAACCAAGATTTTGGAAAAATTGATTTTGATTTATTCTACGTGGCAGTGTTCTTATCCAGATGGAGCAATCAATTTTAAATATAATTTTCAGTTTCAGCACATGTATCACGACATTATTTAAAAAAAATATATTAAGCTATGTAGGTAATGTATTTCCTGCTCAATGTATAAACAAAGTTGATTTGGGTTAAAACAATACTAACTTTAGTGGCAAAAATATGATATGGGGCAAACATGACATGATTTATCTAGATACATATAAAACGTAGAAAAGAGCTGATTAAAGAATACAATTCCTTTTCAGTAATAATCTCAAAACGCGTACTTAACTCAAAATATCAAATTTGGTCAATGGGGCAAACCAATATTCAGGCGACGATATTTAGATTTTGAAAAAAAAAACCTCTATATATGTTCCACCATTAATCATTCTATTCAGGTATCTGAGCTCAGTGTATTGTAGACAGTGACAGTTCAAGGTTTCATTACTGTCCTGATGAGATCGCCCGTGCTGCTGATCGAAACACTCAGTTATACTCTCAAAAATTCTTAATATCTTCATAACCAATTCATTAAAACTTTGCAAAAAATCCATCTCTAGACGGTATCAATACAAAAATTTTAGGGAGCCCAATTAGCCCTTTTAAAAATCTAAAATAAAAAATCTCTGATTATCAAAACTTGTATGCGTCACGAAGAACCCAACATTTAGCCAAACTTCGAATTCAGACGGCACATCGTTTTCGAGAAAAACGTCTGTGATAGACAGACGGAGGGACGGATGGAAAGGTACGATACTATAAGAGTTATACTTCTCGCTTATCAGGTACGGAAGCCTAAAACCGGTTTATAAATCAGAGAAGCTGGAAAGTTTAAAAAAAATAACCAAATAATAAAATTCCTAAGTTTTTTGACATGTCCAATTTCAAAATTCCGCATTTCTAAGATCTAAAAAGCAGGCGCATTTGAAGCTAACTTCTGGCAAATAAAACAGCAAACAAGAACACATATATGAAGTTCTAGATGTCCTGAGAGCCATGCCACCGAGAACAATAACAGGCGTTTGCTTCTTCGAGGCTTCAAAGTTAACTCCGAAGCAAGCAAAAAAGACAAAACCCACAATAACGACTACAAAAGTGCGCTTGTTCTATCGTGCGCGTGAACTTTTATTTATCGTGCGCCTTTTAGAACACAACTATTTGATGGTCGCAATAGCATAATGGAGGTGCCATCGCAAATTAGAAAAAGCGCACCAATTTGAGGATCCTCAATAATTTTGGTATTGTAAACCTTACAAAAAATCGGTGTATCGCCTAGAACTCATTCCTGTTGGTTTTGTGTTGATAGTGATTCTCAATGTTTTTAGTGCTATAATCCTGAAAATGTTCATTGTCTCCCCAAGAATCCGCCCGGTTGCTTTTGTGTGTATATATAGATGAGGAGGGGAGTATTATAGAAGTTGGGATATATATATAAGGGGATGTTCTAGAAAATGCGAAAAAAGGCTTGTTAGAAAAAGCGTGGGACAAAGTGGAAAAAGGGTTCGAATGTGCGAGCCACCATGAAACGTTAGCCAGGGTAACGTTACTTACAGCTTAAACATCAGATATTTATTAACTGTACCATTTTGTCTGTATACCCTTGAATTGGAATAAGTAAACAAAGCTTGGTCCTTTAGCTACCCTTGTATTTGAAAAATAAAAAAATAAAGTAAATCTTCAATTTTATTACCGTGTTTACAAAAATTATACAATGTCTAAAGAGAAAAAAATCCACTTTCCTTCCGCTGCTATACCTATACTTAACTAATACCATAATGACGAGAAAAATTTCAAGTCACATAACGGGTCGACATAGTTCAAAATGGATCGGATCGGATCGCATCGTTATCCACTCAAAAAATGTCTCATTTCCCCTGTTAAACAACGTTTCTGGCAATTATATTATGCAAATTTAAACTCATTTGAGGCTCAAGTATTATACGAAAAAAAAGACAAAAAGTTATGTAAAGTTCTGGCCAATAATGTCCTCTGGAATTGTACAATGACTGCAGAAAGTCTGGCAGTTTCTTTGCCGGAAACTTCTTGTTCTTCTCGTCCTTTGCCAGTTAAAACGTGCATACTTCTCTCATAAGAAGTCCTTTTACCGCCGTCGCCCCGTTTTAAAACTTTTATATAAATATCGGCTATGTATGTATGTATGGGCTAGTATATACAATATATATGTGTTGATATATAGGGGACATCTTATGCATTTTAAGGATTTTCTTTTTAAGCTAACTTTGTTTTTTTTTTTTGTGTTGGTAGTCTTACTTCTTGTATCACTTTAATATTTTCTCATGGCTGGTTGTGAATTTCTTAAGCCAAATAAAAATCAATACTTGCGAAATATGGCACCCAAGTGGCCCACCAAACAAAACAGAAACGACTAAGTAATTTTTAATGCTTCTTTAAGAATATACGAAAGCGCTTCTGTGAATTTTGAATTAGATTTTTATATGAATGTTTGTATGTAGATATTTCGTAAATACAGATGTGTGCACAGACAAAATTTTTCATTTTCTTTTCCTTTTTTTTTTTGGAAAAATAATCAAATTGTTAAAGTTTGTGGATGAGGAAAAGTGCTAAAGTTAGGTTCTATCAGAAATAGAAAAATATACGCGATTGATTTAAATTTTATTATTCATGGAGTCAGTAAGCTGCGCTTGATGATATCAGATTAAGGCAGAGATGGATGTTTCGTTTTAGTAGATAAAAGAAGTATTAGCGCTTAGTGCGCTTTCTTTAGAGGTTTCGGGGTTATTAAGAAAATCTGCTATATGTGCTAGTATTTCACGCAACATACTGTCTTTTAAAAAGTACAGAGTGCCCTGATTATCTTGTAACCCTTCTATCGACTGCTCAACTAGTTCCGTAAGCTCTCCTCTTTGTCCTAACTGCAACCGTTTAAGAATTATTAACTTTTAACCTATTCAGGTAACAGATAATTTATCACCTGAGTATCTAAAAACACGTCATTTTAAAAAGATATCGTCTAATTTCGGGTGACCATACACTCTATACTTTTTAAGATTCATGGTGTTTTGTGAAAAACTAGCATATTTTCTTGATCACAATGCGTTTAGTCCCCAAACAATTTATTTCCCCATCCACTGGTTGACTGAGACTGGATATTAACTAGTTATCAACAGATGGCACTCACTGCTCTTTTCGGATATTGGAATATACACAGTTGTGCTTTAATTGCCGTCCGATGAAATAAAAGCGCGAAGAAAGAGCTGCAATTTTCACTATTTACACTACGCACCATGCCCCTCCGACCAATTGGCCTTAGAGCTGACCATTAAACCGAGTGAGAATACTGACGATGGCCCTACCCTTCTGCACCACTCTAGCAGATGTCAATTGGAATGAACTCCAAGCCAGACTGGCGACTCTATATCAAGGCAACCTTCCTGCCAATAACAGAAACATCGCAAACTCCGAAATCGACTCATACATTGAGCACTGCATGAACTGCCTGCAAAACAATACAGATTGTTTTTCAAAACTTGTTTCCATAACAAACTATACCTTCAAAAACCTACCGGCCAGCTTTCAAAACTTATGTACACAGAATGCTAAATTTTCAAAACACAGCCTACGAAAGTGTGTTATCCCAAGTCATCGATGAGCAAACCAAAATGTTCTGCAATGAACAGTTTAGGAAAGGACTTGAAAATATTAAGCCCGGCCACAGATTTTTGATAACATTAACAAGGTTTGTTCCAGGAAGCCAAAGCTCACCAAAGTCGTTTCGAATAAGCAAAACAAGCTAATTTTACTTCAGGAAAAGTGCGTGCTTTTGCATCATATTTCCAAATACATTCATGAACAATTCAGTCCTTAGTAGTCCTACCTTTTCTTCTGAGGTCGACACAACACTTTCCTGGAACAACAGACCTTGCCACAAAATTTCTTCTGCATGGACAACCCAGGAATTTACCTCGAACAACAAGAAATCTTCATCAACCCCCGCGAGCTCTTCGACAAGTGGTCCAACCAAGATTTCAAATGCAGTTATAAAATTACTACCCCACATAGCTCTATACTTCCTATCAATGGTCTTCAATAACTTCATAAATAACTGTTACTTCCCAAAGAAGTAGAAAATTTTCCGTGTCTTTCCCATTCCAAAGTAAACTTCGCCTAAGGGTATTATAGAATTCAGACCCATTTCACTGTTATCAAACTTGGGTAAACTCTTTGAAAAGGTTATCCAACAAGAAGTTCTCAGCATCTGTGAAGAAAGAAACATCCGTTAAGATTCTCAATTTGGCTTCAACCCACAACACTCCACACTTCATCCGGTATTCAAATTCCACACAGATGCCACCAACGATCTGAACAAAAATAAGTGCATTGTAGGCTGCTTCCTTGATGGCGAGAAGGCTTTCGATTCAGTATGGACCGCAGGGTTTACCTACAAATTAAACCAATTCGGTTTTGCCCTTCACCTAACAAGATTAATCCACAGTTTTCTTGCTAGAAAATTTTATGTGCAGCTTCAAAACCATAAATCACCACTCAAGGCAGTCGAAGCTGGCGTCCCCAAGGCTCCAAACTAGGCCCAATACTTTTCAATCTGTACACCTTTGACAAATCCCGAAATGAAAATGGAACGATACTTCTATTTGCAGATGATTCTCTCACCTACGTTCAATATCGCTGTCCGAATCTGGCTACGAATAAGGTCAACCAACAGCTCCGAAAGCTCGACTCCTACCACAAAATATGGGGGATCAAAATAAACTATCAGAAATCTAAACTGATCTGATTCAGAGACCCTACACGTGTCAAAACATGCAACCCAAAAAGTCCAAGCTAATAGAGGTCACCTATAATGCCAAGTATTTGGGTGTTAATTTCCCCATATGGCGCAACATCTCACCTACTTACATGGAAAGCCTCAGCATACTCCAAGGAATATCTTAAGAGCATGCACAAAGCTAGAAATATCTACCATCTAAATAATGGTAGAATAAGTTTCTACGACTACAATGGTGATTACTACCGCGAATAGTCACATCCTGGTCACGTTTACTCAGAGTGTATCTGAAGAAGATCAATTCTTTAGGAACCATCAATTCCCAAACTCTACCAACTATCCACATCCTATCGTTCCTATCTTCCTCGCCGGTCCTCCTATTAACAACTAAGTCCAATTAGAGACGGCTGATATGGTGCAACATCCGGAAAGAAAAGTACGACAGAATAACGGAAAGTTGGACGGAAGGCAAAGAACAAATATCAACAAGACGACAAAAGAGAAGACATAAAACCGAATAGAGAGCTACAGATGAGCCGCAAGGAACAAATATGACAAAATGTGAACATCGAGGGAAACTATGATAACTGCAAGACGAAAATGGTACAAAGGCACTTGATTGATTGATTGCAAATTTGTCAGTTTCCCACTGATCATTCTCCCAGCAAGTCTAAGAAATTGACATAGGCTTTCTTGCAAGCACTTTGAACAGAACTTCAAATTTTCTTCTTCCAATACCGAACAAGATATTGACTTGGTCACTTCCAATCCTCATTATGACGATTTCTGTATCGACAATTTTAATGCCGATTTTGCTTTTCAAAATGATGATTTTGTGACAATTGTAAAACATTGGTCATTTTTGTACAGAACAAATTTTTGATTTTGAAGTATATACCGAAACAGAAAATGTTTGACCTGAACGTACATGCCAAAATGTAAAGTTTTTGACCTGGAAATACATTCCGAAATAAAACAAATTCGACCTAACTATAACTGCATCTGCATAGTATTTATGATTATGATTTAATGTACCATTTAGTGAGAAACAGCAGTACCAGCAGTCAGCACCATGTTGAAGGGAATACAAAAATATTTCAAAATTATAGGTAATTTCTTAATTTCTACATCTTTTGATTTTCTCGAAATATGTTTTTAAAATAAGAACATTACGTCGACGAATTCTGCAAATGATTTGGATGATTTTGATATAAGTCCACGGACTCATAAATAATACTAATAAATAAATATTAATACTAAACTGCATCTACCACTCCATAGCTTTGTGCTCAACCCTATGCGTGCTTTAAATTGCTTTCTACAGTTGAAGCAATGGTACGTGCAATTTATAGTTATGTATTCAAACAAGCCAAAAAGAAGTCAACAGTTCAAGAATATACTCATCCTATTAGATTACAATCCTAAGAAATTATTACACCTATCTCAAACGAAATTTGCTTCGTAAAACCAGAATGTCTAAAAGTTAAACATATTAGCTTGGTAGATTTCAAATTTCCACATAACTTGCGCAACCGTGAAGAAGTTTATTTAGGCATTTTTGTCAGAAATAAGTTAGCATTACTCAATATACAGGGTGATTCATATCAAGATACGGTATACCACGCGATTCCTTGAGGTAAGCTGATCAAAAAATTGCTGCACATACCCCCCCACAAGAAACCTTCCTTTAGGAGTTGTGCCCAGTTGAAGATTTCGCCAATATTTGTGAACACTGATGGGAATAAATGAGTATAACTTTTGTACCACCCTATAGATTTTAGTTATTGTTGGCTTATTAAATAGCCAAGAATAGTAGCTGTCGAAAAGTCTATTCCACTGTATTTTTTAATTAAGCAGAATAATTTAATTATTCTCAAATATTTCCAAAATTTTTATATTTTTTACACACAAATACCGTTATTTATTTCAAAAACTTTCTGCCATGTAACCCAAATTTATTGCTTCTTATTAATGCTCCTACTACCTTCTATCACTGGAAAAAACCACATGCCAATAACTGAATCAGTTTTAGCACTGGAGGTTTATTGGCACATTCAAGCCAGATCACAAAATTGCATTAAACCAATAATCACAGGTAGGTAAGTAGGGTATTTCATGACTGGACCCACAATTGCTTTGGTTTTAATATTCTGAAGGTAGTGGTACTGTTATTTAGTATTTAAGCAGCATCTTAGGAGTTTCGTAATTACTTATTTTATCAGTCAATGGAAAGTAGCATCAAGATTTTGAAAAATAAGAATATTTATTACCAGAGCAAATAAAAAACCAAGCTTTTTAAATCATGATTTAGAAGACATGTTGGATGAGTCTATTCCGCTTTCCCTTAGAAGCGAAATGTACTTTATGCTCCGCCGCATTACTCTGCTCAGGTTAGATGTTACCTGAACGAGCAATATACTGCGCGATGGATAGGACGTGGAAGACCTGCTCGATTACCTGATCTTACTCATCTTGATTTCTTTTTATGGGGCTATTTAAAAAGTATAGTTTATAGTTCAGTTATTGCTTCTAGGCAAGATCTATGGAATAGGATACAAAATGCTTGTAACCATATTAGAAATAATAGTAATAATTTTGTTAGAGTAAGACACTCATTACTTTGTAGGGCACAATTATGTATAGACCAGGGAGGACATCATTTCCAACATATTTTATAAGGTTTGTTAGTTTAAATTAATAAAGTAAAAATTATCAGAAAATTATAACCAAAGCAATTGTGGGTTCAGTCATAAAAGACCCTACTTACCTACCTGTGATTATTGGTTTAATGCAATTTTGTGATCTGGCTTGAATGTGCCAATAAACCTCCAGTGCTAAAACTGATTGAGGTATTGGCATCCGCCCCCCCCCAGTCTACCCTATATTACTGGGTATTAGGGGTATTAATAAGAAGCAATAAATTTGGGTTACATGGAAGAAAGTTTTTGAAATAAATAACGGTATTTATGAAATTTGTGTGTAAAAAAAATCAAAATTTTGGAAATATTTGGGAATACACTTTTCGACAGCTACTATTCTTGACTATTTAATAAGCCAACAATAACCAAAATCTATACAGTAGTTCAAAAGTTATACTCATTTATTCCCATCTAGTGTTCACGAATATTGGCGAAATCTTCAACTGGCCAAAACTCCTAAAGAAAGGTTTATAGGGGCGGGGGGGGGGGGGCAATTTTTTGATCAGCTTATCTCAAGGAATCGCGTGGTATACCGGAAGGTATCTTGATCTGAATCACCCTGTATATATGTATTATCAAGACATTAATACTTTTGTTGACAACTGCGTAATGTTTTATATTGAATTATGCGAACAAATTTGCAAACCATTTGATTTTACAAATCCAATCTTATTTCGTTAATCGATCCGGTAAAAATTATCAATTGAAAAACAGATTCTTTATTGCCCTTAATTCGTGAGTTCTCAAGTCTTATTTTTCATGAAGGATATAGATAATGCTAAGGTATCTGGACTATAAGACCATATTTACTTCTGATGAAAGTGTTAACATATAGTCGACCATTTTTGGAAATCTATTTTTAATTTAAAACGGAATGACGGCTGAAAGTTATTTCCAACTCTTGAAAAATGTGTGTCTCCACTTTTAACTAACTTTATATTTTAATAATTAATAAATTAATAAAAGTAAAGTTAGCAATCGACTTTATACAGATTATTTACAGGGAATGTAATTTACGCGAGATTATATGAATTTAAATTTTGATAACGATTTATTTAACAAATTTAAATCTTCACAAAAAAATTCATTTTTATTATATTTGGTGATATTATTTTTTGCCAATTTTATTCCTAAAAATATTAGTGAAGCAACTGTTAAGTTTAGTTTTTCATTATATATTTTGTTGTTATTCTCATTTATTTTCGTTCTCTTAATAAAGTGAATAAGACAAAGGATGCATTGCATTTAATATGTATGACGATTTTTACTCCAATTTGACGATTTTTACTCCCATTTGACAATTTTTTTAACCCGCAAGTGCCGATTTAAAATTATATTTTCTGGCAACCTTGGCAGGTCACCAACAGCGCTCTGAGTATTGATCAGGTTTCCAACACTCCCGTGGGGTTCTCACAAATATTGATTGAGAATCTCACTCTTACTATAAGTACATAGAACTAAGTCATTTCTGCATGGTAGTTGAAAAGGGTGCTCTCGCTATTAGCAAAACTTTTTTCAATAACATAATTAAAGGTAGTATTTCTTTTCTCATTATTTCACCTCAACTTAGGCAGGTCTAGAGGGAGCCAGTCCTCACAATAGACGGACGGAATTAATTGGTTCTATATACCTAAGTAAGCATTGAAGGGAAATATATTTATTTCTCTGTGGTGTTCTCATTCCTGAAACTTTCTTCTTCTTTTTATGTGCTTAACACCTTGTAACTCCGAAACTGCAGAAATGATCTCTCCCCTGCCATAGATTTTTTTTTATTTTTCTACGTAAATACTATCACCACCTTTCCTATGAAGCTCTGAGCCGGAAACACCTTGTATGTTCATATTTATAATGTAGGTATTCAAGCACTCGAATATCATGGAGACTTACATCAAATAAAATAATGGCAAAAATATTAAAGAAACTACTATAAACCCCTGAGGAACACCGCATGTTAGACGATACTAGTTTATTTCTCTAGAGTGTTATACATACACAATTTCATGTAGGTACTAGGTATAACGTAGATTTTGTGAATAATTAAAATTCCGGAAGTTAGCCTTCCTGTTTGTCTCCTAGTTATATTTTAATAATTCAATAATTTCGTACTGTTGGTTGTCTATTGTAGCAAATTTTTGCCACAAGGTGCTTTACAAATTTTTCCCAGAATTTGAAATTCTAGTCTTTCTGTTTTGTTGCACTTTTTCTCTATCCGTTCTGTAAAATTGTGAAAAATATGAATCTGAATTAAGTCGTCAAGCATACATAGGTAGGTAGGTACATGTCTCTTGCATAAATAATTCAATTTTCTGTACAGTTCTTGTATCATATAACAAAGTTATTGTTATAAATGAATATGTATGAAAGTATTTAGCATTTGTGATAAAATGCCGAGCTTTTCTGGTTTAATGTAGAGATGGGCCATTGAACTGAATCGTTTGTATTTAGTTGGTTAATGTCGTGTTAAATAATCGGAACACAAATCCTCTTAATGTCACATGGTCACAGGGCTTTGTGATAAGACAAGTGATTTTGAAATGAAGAATTTTTTGTTTTTCTTTTTTTTTCTTGATATTCCCAAAGATAAGGCCACAAAATCAAACCTTGTAGAATTCTTTTTAAATTTAAAGGATGGCCAGTAAATTTTTACTCTGGTACCCACTCTAATAGAAATAAGTGTTTAATCATTTTCATTTTTTTTTTTACTTTTAAATGTTGTGATCGATATATGAAATGTAATTAGTTTGCTGTGGAGGAATAAGAACAAACCCAGATAAGATTTCAGTTATAGTCGACTACCCGTCACCTAAAAATGTTCGGCAAGTCCGACGCCTATTAGGTATGGCGGGATGGTATTGTCGATTTATTTCGAACTATGCTGACTTGACTGCTTCCATAACTGACACTTTGAAGAATCCCAGTCAGTTCCAATGGACTTCTGAGCCCAGAAGTCTCTGGAACAGTTGAAACGGAAACTTACTTATGCTCTGTTGCTAGTGAGTCCAGATTTCATCAAACCTTTCGTTAGCCAGTGTGATGCGAGTCAACAATGTATTGGGGAGTGCTGTTGCGACTTGATAACGAGGACCACGAGAATCCGATAGCTTACGTCTCGAAAAAGTTGAATTCAGCACAAAGAAAATACACCTCAAAGGACCTCAGCTTTAGACTTGCCCGGTGGAGTTTAAAGCTTCAAGGTTTCGACTTCACCATAGAACACAGAACACGTATTCAGTGTGATAGCTTCTCTCCACCTGAAGATCCTAGTATGGAAGTTTACCTTATGTCTCCATATTTAAACTCGTTGAAATATGAGGAGCTGAGGCAAAAGGTTAAATGAACTTCTAACAAATTACCAGATCTCTGTGGCGATCAAATTTAGGGGAAGAAGCTTGGAAGCTTTGAATTCCACGAGGGCTCGTCACCGACCACTAGCTTCGCACGGAAGAATAGGAAAAACACTGAAACGATTAAGAAGACATCTGTACTGGCTTCGAATGATAGTCGATGTCAGAAATTACGTAGGCACCTGTGACGAGTGCAAGGAAATCAAAGCCCCTAATACTATCTTTAGACCACCAATGGGAGCTCAGTCTGTGACAGAAAGACCGTGGCAAAAGCTTTATATTGATTTTTTAGGTCCATATCGCACATCTGCCAATGGAAATGTCTGTATGCTTATCATCCTTGACCACTTTTCAAAATTCCGAAGACTGAAACCTGAGGTAAACATCTACTTCCAATATCTGTCAGTTAATCGAGACAGAAATATTTCACCTTTATGGAGTTCCGGACACAGGCTAATGCATCAGAGTGATTGAATCGGTCTCTATTGTCGGGGATTAGTGCCTACATCAAGAATGAGCATACCCGCTGAGATGAGTAGCTGAGCCACATTGCTAGCTCTCTCAGGAGCTCAATACACCAACGGGCTTCTCAACCTACTGGGTACATTTCAGTTAGCAGATGGTCGAGCACGCCAACTTATACTCCATCTTAAAGAACGTCGGAACTCTGAGTGAACCTCTAGCAGTAGATGCTGATGACAAGCTAAGATTCATCCGTACGAGAGCGAGTGGAAATTTAAACTACGCGTTCGAGCAGGGTGCAAAAGCTTATAATCTTAGAGCTAAACCCGTCACTTTCAGAATTGGTCAAGAAGTATACAGACGGAATTTCATGGAGAGCAACTTCCAACAACAGCTCAGCGCGAAAATTCGTCAAGTGTCGCATTAAGTCAAAAAAGGATAATCTCTCTATGAGCTTGATGATCTGCAGGGAAAACCGTTTGTCGTCTATCACGCTAAAGACATCAAGCCAGGATTGCTGACGACCTAACTAAGAAGGTTGTTAGATTCACCGATGGATGACTTTCAATCCTGATAGCCCTAAGAAGGCATCTGGCCAGCCTAACTGGTAGCAGGATACCAATATGCTGCTTAGGACTGACTCTCCCATCCTAGCGGCAGGTATACCTCTTGTTAGTTAGCATAATTTTTCCACACTCCCTCGCTTGACAATGCGACAAAACGTCTCCCACATAGTAGCCTACGGATATTGAGACCTATGTCGAGCTCTTGCCAAGGACTGGCAAGACTTTGGAGATGTGCCTCTGACTCGTCACGGACAGAGCGGGTCGGACAAAGCCTTAGGGGCTTCTGTAGAGCTGGTACAGCATATGCTTTTGACAGGTTGATTGGTCATGGGTCGAGCCACATATTGGGCGCCTGCAATGCAAAAATATTTGATTCCGTAGCTCATACAATTGCGCCTAAAAAAATTTTCAAATTCCGTTAAGTTCAAAATAATAAAATTTACCAATATTTTTGGGGGCGATTTAAAAAAAAAAAGTCACACAACCTTTTTCACCCAAACCTATTTTGAAAACCTCCTCATTTCAATGACTATGCAGTGTGCAAATTTTATTGAGATATCTCTATGGCATCATACTTAAAATTCAGTTCAAAGCGAACTAAGTCTTTAATCTATTTGAATTGGGATACTACATTTTTTGCACTTTACATAGATCGGCTCTAACACGATAGGGTTATGTCTGATCGGAAAAACGGGTTTCACTGTTCACCTCAGCTCATTACCAGCTGCAATTCGTGCAAGACTTTTTTCTATGGTGGGTGGGTAGAGACCCCGGGAGGGTGGTGGTTCCAAAATCCAATGTTGCATATGAAATTAAAGCTCTCGTCGAGAACTATTGGGTGGTGATTCAGGAAACTTTTTCGAGACGGTTTTTTTAATTTCATGCACTTGGGTCACATACACCCCAGTTACCACCTCGCCGTTGATCCCAATACAGTCGTGCTGTTTTATGGCCGTTGCCTTGTGCAGCTTTATAAAAATAGTGCATTTCTAAATATACACTTAACGTGTAGCTTATTGTACTGTCAACAAATATTGTTGTTGAAGTTCTTTATTATTGAATGAGGATAAAATACAAATTAAAAAGAAACTATTTTATTTTATAGTTAAAAAGCTTTAATGAAAAGCTGTTCGACCTCTGGCGTCAACTCTAAGAATGATCTAATTCCCCGACATAAACAAAATGATTTTAATTTTTACAATCCAAAAAGTCTTTATATGTATTTCTCGTTAATTCTGTAGAGTGGTGTGTGTCTGTGATTTGTAATATTATGAAAGCTTAGAGTCTATCGCAGTTTTTAAAGTGAATCAGAAACTAGATTGAGGAACTTTCGTTTCAGTTTTTTTTTTAATTTAAAATTGAAAATTCAAGTCTGACTTGCCGAAAGTAAATTCGTCATTTTAGATCAAATCTTTTGTAACTTCCACTAATATTACGAAGCTGATTATTTTATGTGTGAATGTACAATTCATAGAGAATAACTTGTGAAAAATCCCGAAAAAGCTTCTATAAATTTAAGAAAAAAATGTTTAAAGCCGATCCTTTCGAATATTTTCAAAATCATTAAAAAAATCATAACTTGAAAACTACGTTAAATAGCATAACATACATGAGAGTGTTTCGGATGCCCCTCAATATGAGGCACCTTAATTTTATCTTTTGACGCCACTTTTCGGGCCGCCCTGTATATTTAAAAAAAAAAGTCTTTCAACGTACGAAAATTTTCTCTCTCTTTTTCTTCTAGGTTTGTAAAATCAAAAATCGAAATGCCGACTGATGCAGAAGGCACATTTTGTGCATTTGAAAATAAATTGGTTTCATACGAAATCCAGAATTTTAACAGGGTCACTCCGATATGTTAAAATCATCTGGATGTATATCCAGTTTCCTTTCCCCATCTCCACTGTCGAGATATTCATATTCATAAAGCTTCAAGCCAAATTCCAATACCTACGACAGTTTGTGATTTTTCTTTCTTTTTTTTCTTTTTTACCGCCAGCAAAATTCTTTTATGGCTAACATGTACAGCAAGGAGCCAACGGATAAATCGATTTGTTATGAATATTTTACAATGTTACTTCGATCCTGATCCTGGACGGCTACAGGAAGGATTTATTATATTGCTTTGGTTTGTTGAAAATTTTACTTGGTCCTTCAGAACTTCGTATATGTATACAAGACACAGTGCAGTGGTAAGAATAAATATGGGAAAGTTTCGGGATACTTAACTTCTGAGATTTTGCACGTTATGTTTAAAGGAAGGACTTGAACTGAGATTTTTGGCTTATGGTCAAGCTGAAAGTTAGAAAAGTGTGTAGTGTTGTGTCCTTGGTTGTAAATTTGTACGATATATGTATGTAAATGCAGTACACAAATCTAACACTTTAACTTGAAACATTTTGAAATTGGAATTTATGGTCGTTTATATGCATACATGTCTGTGGAGGGATGCAAGGCTTTTTTTTTGTGACTAGAAATTTAGTTTTTGTCAAAGGATAAAAATTTCTGTATTGGAATTTCTTATGTTTTTTTAATGCCCCTTGAACGTTTAAGATTTTTCGGAAAACTCTTATTTTGGCTATCATAACTATAACAGTGAACAACTGTTTGGGGTAGTGCAGGATTTAGTAATGCATTCATTCATGGAAAATGTGACATGGAGTTTGATTTGATTTCGGGTGCATGCTGTAAAGATTTGCTGAGTGCTAGATATCTTTGTATTTGAAATTTGCTCCAGATTTTTTCTATTGTGTATGATTTGATAGGCATTTAGTGATGAACAAAATTTCGAGAAAATTCGATTTTTAAAATTTTTTAATGAAAATACATAACTTGTGGCTCTTCTATTAAGATCTAGTAGTTTCGGGTGGTACTACTTGATTGTATATTTTCTCGAATAAGGTCGAATGGGATCGTTACCCAAGGGGTCAGCCTTTTTTATCTCGCACCGCTTTCATAGATAATTACTTAGTAACTTTATTGACATTTTTAAGGATCTAAGAATTTATTTGAGCAAATGCATGATTGGTGAAACTTTCATGATTTTTCACTACTTGGTCTCGTTAAGATCTTAAGTTGAAATTTTAATATGTTTTAGTGGATAATATAAAGTAAAAAATAACAAAAAGTAATAAAATTATAATTAAGTCTTACAGGACTTTCAGGGATTACGAATAAAATCCTTATCTTTGATATGCAATTTTTGCAAATATTTTGAGATGCCATTTTCTTTATAGTTTGAAATATTAACTTTCACATGAGCACTGGTCAAAATGTCAACCATTTTCGCTGGAGATGCTTAAGAAAAAGTACAAAATACGCAGAAAGGGTTACATTTTGGGTACAAAGTGTAATAGGTCATTTTAAATCTAATCTTTTGGGCTTTTTAAATTCAATATGAAAATTGGTATTGATGACATATTTTCTGATAAAAATAGTACCTAGTTAAATAAAAACAAAAATGAGTAAAAATTCCGAAATTTTAACATTGTTGAGCATAACTTCAAAACGGAAAGGGTGATGGAAAAAATTTATAGACCATTGGAAAGGTCGAACGATAAATAAATAGGGTATACCATTCAAAAGGTACAGAGTGATCTATAAAAACAACCAAAATATCTTTAATTCCCGTTATCTTGGAAACCGTTACGATTTCCTCCCCCCACCCATACAATTTTTGGTTTGTCTAAGCATGACCTATCCGTAGCCTTTGGGTGCCAGACCACATACGAGACACCCTGTATATTTCATCTACTATAAGAATTAAAAATGAGTTTTATCTTTCCTCTCAAAAAATAAAACTCATAATTTGAGTTTTTTATTTGCCTCGTTTTATAACAGAAAAATGAGTTTTATTTTTTCCTCAGAAAATAAAGCTTATCAACGGACGTTTTCCATTTTTGTTGACATATATTTTTTACAAGATAAAATTTGTAAATTTTCAAAAAAATTAAAAAATTAAAAAATTGAAAAATAAAAAAACAGTAGAGTCACAAATGAGAGAAACTTATTCGAGATAGACGAATGCTGAATGCAGAGTTCCAGTTCGCTGCTGGGCACTTTATCAAAAATTTTGAAGTGCAATTTTCATCGGAAGATGACGATAGTTGAACTTCTGTTGCTGCA
Source organism: Dioctria linearis (assembly GCA_963930735.1). Classification (NCBI taxonomy): domain Eukaryota; kingdom Metazoa; phylum Arthropoda; class Insecta; order Diptera; family Asilidae; genus Dioctria; species Dioctria linearis. The sequence goes on from OZ005744.1 coordinate 160,579,778, forward strand.
AGAGACATACATGTTGCGTACGCTGAAATACTAAGTTATAAAGATAGACGGGTCAACATTGGCAATGGCTTATTCGAATATTGAGACGGTCCAAAGTATGCTTACCCAACATTGCGTAAAATTGCTCTTACTTTACATGCGATGCCAGCGGTAAAATGATTAAATCATCTTTAAAGAAACGAACCCCGTACATAGAAGATTTGGCACCTCAATTAAAGATTGATAATTCTTCTCGATCTGAAAATTTATTATCAATAACCTTATCAATATATTCAAGACCTTTAATTGCTTTTCCAGCTTTAAAAATAGTTTTGAGCGACTTACGTACAAACTTGACGTAGACAAATTTATAAAACATTTGGTTTGTGAAACTAACATTTGAATAAATTACGTGAAATGAATAACCAATTATTTTACGTTCACTTTACATACTTATACTCTATGCACTACTATGTCATGATATAACGTATAAAATTCTTACATTCTCGACTTCCGGTGTATTTCTTGAGGAAAATACCAAAACTAATTTTATTATTGGGGATTTCGAAATTGGAGATTTTGAAAATGGGGATCTTGAAATTGAGGATTTTGAAACCCGGCATTTTGATATTGTGAAAGTGGGCATTCACTATAGCAATTTTCCTGAAATCAAGTGCACTTTTTAGTAAGCGCGTTTTTTATGGTTGCTCTTTAAAAGTCGTTTCTATCAAAGAATCCCATTGCGAGTTAGTATGTGTTCGAGGACCTATGATCCCAATCAGATTGGAAGAAGGAATATGGAATAAAAAATGTTCCTAAATCTCATTCTTTGAGGTTTCAAACGTCCTTTACTATACTTTGTTTCAACCTAATACTTATATACCTCCGTAAACAAAAGACGCTCTAACCCGCTCCCCAGTTTTCACCGACCATCACTTACTTATTTAAACAATATTTTAACGTCATATAAATGAAAAATTTCCAACCACACAAACTTGTAGCACTTGTTTAACATACATACAGTGGCTGATCCAGCTGGAGAGCGCAGTGGCACACCCCACCACCCTGAAGACCAAACAAAAAATTGCATAGATCTTCTGAATTTGTCTACTGCACTTTTTGAATAAAACATAAAACTTCTGGAAACGTTCAATTTGAAGCAGAGCTTATTCGGGTAAAAGTGATTAAAAATTTGATTTAAAGAGCTGCCAAAGATTCGTTGATGAGTCTTCGATGTTAAGACGGCTCGTTAGAATATTATCGGCGGTTCAAAGCAAATATTTAAAGAAACCATTACAACTCCCTGGGGTCGTGGGTTCGATTCCCACCTCGACTTGGTCCTGTGCTTCTCCTTCCACCTAGTTTCCTTCCATTTTCTGCATTCCTTAACCCTTGCTATTAATTAATTCTTCAATCAACATTTAATTGTGTTTTCTAAGGATATATTCGTTTTGTAATTCGATATAACTCGATATAATTCTATATAACTTTGTAATTGAAATGTGTCTATGTATATTTCTAAGGAAAAAAAAGTTAGCTATTAATTAATGTATCTATAATAATTTCTATTATTAATGATTCCTCATGCCTAGGTTATGTTAATAATGATATTTAATGATTCGATGATGTCTATGATTGTGGCTAATGGCTTGCCTAATGTATACATAGGCCTAAATAAATAAATAAATAAATAAATAATTGGAGAAATTCAACGAAACTACACAACGGCATACAAATCATTGTGTATTGTTGTATTGAGTTATTACATTCAAAGCAAGACATTTATTTTGGAAAAAATATTTTATTATTTCGTAAAAGGCAACAGTAAAAATTTAGCTAAAATTCTCTCCAAACCAATACACATCCATAAGAGAGATGTGCCCAAGCATTGCCTTGTTTATGTTCCAGGCCGTGACATCGAATTCTTTGAATGTATAAGAGTGGTACGATTTCGTACTTCTCTTAGCATTTGTTCTTATGGAAAAATGAATTACTTTCAACTTCAACCTTCTGCACAATATAAATAAGCCTCCGGACTAAAAGTTTTATTCAGGAATTGTATTATTTAATTCCTCGCGCATTTACCAGCATAAAAATCTAAGTACTCTCTTTAAGAAAATTGTTTATATTTTATTACTCAAACATAACACTACAAATAAAACAAGTGAAAAAGCTAGAATTGGTCTAAGACCAATTCTTATGATAGCCTAGATGAATGCCCGTATGAAATTTCGTATGGTCACCCATTTGAGCAATTTTGATTTTTTGCATTGGTTTCTCGCATATATGTCTAGAACGGCTCGTCGGATAGAAAAAATGATTATAACCAAATTTATAGGATTTCTTATTCTAAAGAAGTTTTTAGTACAATAAAAATGTCCACGACTGATCGTTTTCAAAGTATATGTAAAAACCAAAATTTTTATATGGCAACACCAAGAAGGGGTTGCCCGATTTAGTCCATTTTTGACATTTTATTTGCTATTATTATGAAAACAGAGTGTACCAAATTTCAAGTAGTGTCCAAATATATAGTGGAAAACGAAATTTTTGTATGGCAACCCCACGAAGGAGTTGCCCGATTTGTCTCATTTTCGAACTTAATTTTACTTTTTTTTTAATGTTCGTGTACAAAATTTCAGCTTTCTAAGTGAACGCGTTCTCGAGTTATCGTGCGTACGGACGGACGGACGGACGGACGGACAGACGGACATGCAAAAATCAAAATAACTTTTAATTTTACGCGGGGGTGTCCAATCCATGTTGCTCTCCTATCATTAATTCTGTGCGTTACAAACGGAATGGCAAACTTAGTATACCCTATAGATTTCATCTAGGGTATAATGAGAAAATGTGTTGAAATCTGTTGCCTTCATACCACAAATCACACTAGAAAGCAATCAGAGCTTTGTGCTTGCCTATTGAGTTATATGAAAAAAATAAGTGTAATAAAGACAAAAATACAATGTTAACCATTTTTTTATATTATCCCGTAATGCTTCTATCAATTAAAAAATATTTCCCATATTCCATATCATATATTTCAGTTTTTTCATTTCAAACATGACTCAAAGAATTTTTTTATCAATGAATCGGCAGAGGTACACATTCGCCTCATGTTTTCACAAGCGGCGCTTGCTCACTGCGCTGTGAATCGAACGGACGGCAACGGTTTTCTGTGTTTAACTCTTCATAACTTTTAAATTATAATTCAAAGGTAATTCAAATATTAGCCCATTTTATAGGCAAATTTGTTGCCTTTATGGTAGTATAATTTATACTTTAGGTTTTTATACATTTTCAAAAGAAAATCAGTTTCAAACAAAAGTAGATCTAATTTTAGAACACAGAAAAATGAAAGCTGGTATGAAGGCAACAGAATTCAACGCATTTTCTCATTTTTATGTGTAGTGTTATGTTTGAGTAATAAAATATAAGCAATTTTCTTAAAGAAAATACTTAGATTTTTATGCTGGTAAATGCCCGAGGAATTAAATAACACAATTTCTGAATAAAACTTTTAGTACGGAGGCTTATTTATATTGTGCAGAAGGTTGAAGTTGAAAGTAATTCATTTTTCCATAAGAACAAATGCTAAGAGAAGTACGAAATCGTACCACTCTAATACATTCAAAGAACTCGATGTCACGGCAAAGTTTACCTAATAATAAGTTAAGAAGCTGGTGAGATATCCTAGTGTTTTACATTTAAAATGCACACGGCAAGAAAAGGAAGAAAGAAAGAAAAAAAATCGAAAATAAATCAAACTCTCTTTAAAAATTTTATGAATAAAGACAATAAATGTGAAAGCGCAAATTGCATGCAACGAAACAGAATGGCAAATGTTTCATTTTCGTAAATAAATGAGAAGAGGCGGAGTTTTCAGCTTTTACTCTCATAAAATGCTCCCGCGCTTCTGTGAAAGCCGGTTTCATGAAATATTGATAATGTTAGGACACATGTTGTTGTAAAAGGTCTAAAAGTACACATGTTGTTGCTGTAATCCTATGATATTTGAACAGCACGTGTTTCTGTTTACATTCGTTTTGCTATGAAGAGATTAAGTGGGAGAACTCATGCTGGATTCTCTGATATTTTCGGGAAAAATGAGAATTTCTTTTGAGAGGAATTTTACATCTCCTTTCAGCATCTGGACCAAAGCGAAATTTATCTTTGTCTTAAAAATGGGAGGTAGTGTGGCCCGAAGTACATTATTAAAGGGATTTTGAGGGATTTAATTAGATTTTGTCCTTCGGGTAATTCTACGTTCTCTCGATTTTTGTTTTTAACTCGTTGTCTCGGTTGCGCTACAATAGTGTATAGCCAAGTTCTTTTCCCCCATTCATGCTAAAGACGAAAGTATATGAAATTACTTGTTTCATTCTAAAAAACACGAAAAATTTCCTATTTTGTTCGCCTCTCTCTCTACTTATACTTATTTATACTTTGCCCAAGTTCCTTAAGAAGATCAACGTCTCGAAAGCCGTAGGTCCTGATGGCATCTCACCCCTTTTAAATAAAAGCTGTACCTCATCCTTGGCCAAATTTTTGCGCAAACTGTTGTACTTGTCTTATTCGACAGGAAAATTTCCGAATGGTCGGAAACTAGCCTATTCCAAAGAAAGAAAAGGGTAGCGATCCCTCAAATTATCAACCAACTGCATTTACTTCGATTTTTTCAAAGTTTTTTAATCTATTATTAACTCCAAATTAATGAAGTTTCTAGAAACCAAACAACACATCAATGATCGCCATTATGGCTTCCGGACTGGACGTACATCTGGAAACTTGCTGACTTTTCTTACGGAACATTTGAACCGTACTCTTCAAAATAAGCATGATTACAAAATCGTTGCTCTAGATATTTAAAAGGTCTTTTCTAGAGTCTGGAATCCAGCCCTTTTAGTTAAACTTAAAGCACTTGGTCTCTCTCCTCCTCTTCTATTATAAATTTAAAGTTTTTTACCTGATTGCATCACTCTTCTTAATTTTCACTAATGATCTGCTTTCCCTGACTTTTAATCCCATCCATAGTTTTACCTATTAGCCTTGATTTCGATAACTCCTTTGACACTCTTCGGGACTCCAGAGAGAATGTCACATCTATCAAACGAGCGAGATTGCATGGATAGATCAATGAATAACAACCTAGATCATATTCTCGCTTGCAGTAAAGCGATTCGCGTCGAATTCAAGGCATCTAAGTTCCAAAGCTGTCTCATCTCTTTGAATCAAGATCATAACTTCGCTCCCATTTTTTTTTGATAGAGCACTGATTTAAGATAAACTGTCTTTATACATTCGAAGCATTAATATTTCCTGCAATCTAAGCTGAACAGATAACATCTTCTCTGTTGCCAAAGAAGCATCGCAATGTTTTGGATTTCCCAAAAATTTTAATTAATTTAATAATTAATTATTATAATTTAATTATATTAATAATTAATTAAATTAAGAATTTAATACAATTTTCTATATCTGGGCCGGGGCTTGTCGCACAGTCTTACCTTAATTGAATATTGTCCAAAAAAGACCCTTCAAGCTCACTGGTGATCACTCTAACACCGCCGGAATGATGGATGCCTTTCACTTCTTTATCGCTATATGCATGGTTAATATTCTGATGAAATATGTAGTCTGATCCCTTATAGTATAATTCGCGCATGCAAGACTCATGCAGCAAACCGCGCACATCCTTTTACCCTTAAAATTACTTTCGGCCGTACAGTATAATTCCGTGTTGCTTTTTATTTCCTCTGGCATACAATGTCCAAAAGATTAAGGGTGGCATACATCAGCACTTCCGCCACTCTTATCGCGTTCTCTAATTTCTTTCCCCTTCTCCTCCTGCCATGCTGAGCTTATTGCATCATACAATACTCTCTTCTCTAGAGTAAGTGACAGAATTCTACAATTACCTAAAAAGTCTCGCGAATATAGGAGGACTTGAATCTCCCATATATTTCTTGGAATTTAGACGGAACTGAAAAATGTATGTTGCCTTCAGGGCGTTTTCAGTCAAGCAGCCCATTCCCTGATCAACAATGTGTCTCTGTGCCACCTAAACAAATTTAATAACGTCAAAAATTTTAATGTTAGGATTTTTGATTTAGTATGGATAGATATCGCCCAGAAGGACATTCGCATATCATCATCCCTGTGCCCACTTTCGCGGATAGACCATCATCATCCTTCACTAGACATTAATTTGAATATCTCTAGACCAAAACCTTCTCGTAATGAATTTATAAGGGAAAGGTACTTCGCATTGGGAGATTACACTGGTTTGTGTAACTAGCTCAATGGTATTGACTTTTCCTCGGTTATTTCGATTGATCCTATAAGTCGTTTGAGAACTTTGACGAAATAGCCAACACCATTAACTAAAAGGAAAACCAACCATTTTCCGACCTGGTATATAACACTACAAAATTGTCTCCCCTATCTTAGGAAATTATCTAAAATATTACTAAATCAGTGTTTCAAGAGATATGTGGATACAACTGAACTCTCACATCAGGATAATCCCAAAGCTTTCTGGGTCTTTAATAAATAAAATAAAAAGATGGTCTACAAGGAAATTACCTCGAAATCTGTGAATTTTTTTCTGAGTACTTTTTGTCAGTATATTCTCGGAAGAAATCCAATCTTGATTTAACATCTTTTCAAACTTACAGTAATTCTGTTAACATTAACTTAAGTTTCTTCTCTTCTGCTAATGTACTCGATATATTAAATAACCTTAGTTGTAATAAAAATCCCGGACTTGATGGTATTCCTAACCTTTTTCACAAACGGTGTTCTAAAAGGTTTTTCCACCAATATTAAAAAATGGGTTCGTTACCCCAATTCTTAAAGCAGGCGATCCTAGATTAGTCACTAACTATCGCCCAGTATCCATTTCCCAGTGCATTTAATATTCGAAAGAGTTATGTACAATCAGCTTCTTCACACAAACTATGCTTTTCATATCAAACTCGCAGCATGGATTCCTCCCTGGGCGCTCGACGATTACAAACTTAGCTCTCTTTACTGACACCGTTGCTTCTGCTCTGGATGAAAATAAACAAGTTGATTCTATACACACTGATTTTGCTAAGGCCTTTAATAAGATTCGGCACAACCAGGGTCTCCTAAAAATGTTAAAAATTGGCTTCAATATGGACGCTGTCTTTATTTTCAGTCATACTTAAAAAAAAGAGAAAGAATGGCTATCTTCAACGCCTCTCAATCTAGTTCTTTTGAACACACATCTGGTGTTCCCCAGGGTACAATACTCGGTCCCTTTATTTTTCTAATTTATATCAATGATTTATCGATTGAGATTACTTCGGACATTTTGTTGTACGCTGAGAACGCTAAAATTTTTAGAGTAATTAACGACATCCGTGACTGTGAGAGCTTGCAAGATGATATTGAAAAACTTGAAATTTGGTGTAAAAACAACCATTTGTGTTTTAACGTAGACAAATTTAAGAGCACAACTTTCTCTGAAAAACGTGAAATAATCTTAACCCACTATAAAATTAACGATACTTCTTTTTATCATATGTCAAAGAAATAAAAGTTTGGGAGCTACTTTCGATGAAATACTTCTCTTCGCATCCCATTTGAACCTTATTACTGCTAAAGCTTATCGTCTTCTGGATTTCATTTTTAGGATATGTAAATCTTGCATTGGTGAAAAGCACTCTAGAATACTAGTGTCAAATTTGGATCCCCTTTTACACTTGCTATATATAATCCATTCGAATCTGTCCAGAGAAAATTCACCAGATTATTATTGTATAAGTCAGAACATAATGAGTTAGAAATTAGAAATATTTATTTATTTATTTATTTTTTCGTACATTAGATTTAAAAGTGCTAGAGATCAATTTTTCAAGGCTAACAGAAGAAAGAAATATACAGACAAAATTTTTCTAAATTATAAAACAAGTTAAAAAAAAAATTAAGTATAATAAGGGCTACTATAAGAACTTAGTTTCCTTTCAGAGCTAAATTTAAAAATTTACCGTAAATTCTGCTGTGGAGATCATTAGTATAATTCATAATAGCAAAGGAGTAATAAATATTATACTACAAGTATTTCCAAGTGTCGCTTAAATACATACAGTGCCTGCAGTTTAGATACTCAAGAGAAGGTTATTCCATAGACGGGCAATTTGGACAAGATAAGAACCCTCCATGTAAGATTTATAGAAACGTGGAAGCAATATATTCCTATTACGTTCGTGATAGTGTGAACTGGAAAAATTTTGTAAGTATCTAGGTCGATCACAATTAATTAGATTATATAAGAAAACTAGAGCACGTTGACGCAAGTAGGGAAACAATGGACAGCCAAGAACTCGAGATCTAAATGGCGAGATATGGTCAAACCTGTGAAGTCCATAAACAAAGCGGATGCAGTCGTTGAAAGCTACTTCCATCTTACAGGTACAGCAACTATCCAGTTTAGGAAAAATAACACTGCCATAAATGAAGTGAGGTACAATTAAAGTTTTAATTAATCTGAGGCGATTTTCAGTAGATAGGATACTCGCTGAGAGCCAGAGACTACGCAGCCCTGCATAAACTTTTCTGATAATGCTGTTAACGCAGTCGCAACACTTCATTTCGCTATTTAAAATAATACCAAGAGTAGTGACTTTATTTAGCATATGCAGCGAAACGTTGTTTAAAACTACAGGTGGTATATCAGAAGAAATCAATTTTTGATTGTAGAAATAAATACAGTGAGACTTGATAGGATTTAAAACCAACTGATTATTCCTCGACCAGACATTGATTCTGTTGAGATCACAGTTCATTTGATCAATGCAGTCTTCTAAGAGCCCAATAGGTCTATTCAGATATAACTGGACATCGTCCGCATATAAATGGATATTCACATCCTGAACAATGTCAGGTAAGTCTTTTATAAACAGACTGAAGAGCAAAGGACCCAATATAGAACCTTGAGGGACCCCACTTATTAGTGGAAGTGCAGTAGACAATACTTCGTTGGCTTTGACTCGATGTTTACGATCGGTCAGAAAGTTGTTAATTAAAGCAACGGCTGAGTTGCTGAAATTGAATGAGTTAGCTAGTTTATCGAGGAGGATACGGTGATTCACGCTATCAAAAGCCTTAGAGAAATCTAGAAGTACTAGGACCATAATATAGTCTCGGTCTGGAGCGCTTCTTATGTCAGAAGTTACTGTCAACACAGCTGTCTCACAGCTGTGAAATCGCCGGAATCCCGATTAGCAACGCATCAGAAAATCACCTCGGTCAAAATATTCAAATATCTGTTTATACATAAGCTTTTCAAATACATTGGATATAAAGCACAAAATACTACGTGACGGTTGCAAACTTCCAAGCACTGGGAAAAGACGATGACGTCAAACACGAATTCATTATACGTAGCATATACTTTCCGATAAATGGTAACAAAAGCTTAATGAACCGTGGTGGTAAGTTATCAGGTCCAGTAGCTTCAGAATTGATTGAGGATATAGCAGCGAGAAGTTCACTATAATCGACTCCTATAAAAGAAAAGGTATTTCCATTATTATTGGACACATACAAAGATCTTGTTGAATTACCCATGCTGAGAGTGCAATTACTTAGCTCAGTGGACGCAGTATTGAATGATGTAAAGAATATGTTTAGTTCTTCAGGGTCGGGATCAATTTTAGAATTATAATTACTGCCTTTGACGGCCCCAGCTTTTCTTAAATTTCGCCAGAGCGTCTTTGGACTAAGATTTAGGTTAAACTTAGAGCTGAAATATTGGCGCTTTGCTCGTCGAGCTTCCGCGGTCGCCCTATTTAGAGCAGCTGTGTATAGAGATCGCGCTTCATCAGTCCGCAGCCGCCTATAGCGATGATATAAATATTCACGTTCATCAATGAGAGATCGAACTCTTGGCGAGAACCAGGGACAACCATCAGTGGGTATATATTTTCTTTTTATTGTGACAAATGTTTCATAGAGTATACGTAGGAAAAGAATTAGATTAGATTATAATGCGAGATTAACCCGATTCGACATCTTATCTTTCAAATTTTTTCCCTACTCATATATTATTTAGCTTGAGTTTTGTTTTTTGCTTCTCTTGTATTTTGCAAAATTACAATTTATGAGGAATTCGTCAATTTGAACAAATTGTGTTTCCTTATTTTTACTAACTAAAATGGATGATTTCGAAGTTTTACACTTACACCATTTACAAACCAAAACAAAATAAATTATTTAACTCCTCGTTTGAGTTTCACGAGTGGGAAAAGTTGAACGTTGAGCAACTTTCTTCATTCTGAGTGGTAGCTACTCACTTATCTGTTCGATATGTATCTTTCAAATGATAAATTTTGTGCATTTGACATTTGCGAGTGGTAGCGAGTGTCTTCGAACGTTTGATCTGTTTTCAGCTTATACCATTTTTAAACCAAATTTGCCCTCCCTCCTCCGCTTACAAGAACCCGGGATACACCCCTGGATTCATGCATATCGCGCATGCACGCGCATACACGCGTATCGACAATTTTTTTACAAAAACAAAAACCACGAAAACCAATATTACAAGAAATAAAGTAGCAAAATTAAAACGATTCGACAAATTGAAAAAAAGCTACTCTCCGTGCACGTTCTTTTTTGTCCACCCTGAAGGCCCCATTTCCAATCACATCTCCTTATTCCCAAGAGAGTAGCACTATAAAATAGAACGGATGGACGGACGGACGGACGGTTGGATGGAATCTTTCGCCTTCCATTTCTGTTTTTGATTTATGCCACCCACTCGTTTTGCTTTACGTTCACATTGAGGCATCTTTTGACTGCTGCGCTTCTACATACCATTCATACAGATATTTAAGCATGTCGCGTACAAACTATAAATCTTCAACAAGGAGCCTATAAATAAATCCAGGATAGTAAAAGAATTCTAGAATCCCCCCAAAAAGACCAGTAGATATATTAGATGGATGTGGGAGAGATGAGGATAGGGGGACGGAGGCTTATGGAAAACTTGTTAAGAAACTAAGGAACATGCGTTCCCTTCCAATCAGAGATCATATAAAGCCCAACAGATTAACTGTGCTATATGGAATGAGAAGTTCTTCCACGTGCCATAAAACAAGAAATTATGGGAAAAAATATATATCTACCTATACGCGTATGCATGTAGTATATGTGAGAAAGAAGAAAAAAAAATAAAAGAGGTCAAAGTTACTTACGTGAAATCCTGCCTGGCATAGCAATGACCCAGAAATCGGCACTGCAGCGCATTACATTGATATGATTTCACTGAATCCACTTCAAAAGTAATATTAAATCCGTATACATCCAGCAATCGATCTAGGGCTCTGAGATGAGTCCCGTCCAGGGCTCGCATCGTGAATCTAATCTCGAGGTATTGACTAGTAAATTGAATCCATGCAACTTTCGTAACATCATCCTCTGTCAATTCGAAGACTCGATGACTGGGCACTTTATAGTCATCGCTGTAGTACATGTATTCGGTAAATTTGAGTCCGTTTAGAACATACAGCTGAGTGAGATAAACTACGATGGAGATATTGGGACTGGTGACAAGTTCAGAAGCATCAATAATCCAAACACATGTAATTGGGACACGAAACTTACGGGGAAAGTTGGAGTGGTTGAATAATGCCATGGGCTACTGTAAGGACTCCACCGCATTGATCATCATCTTCTTGACTAGCATTTTCATCATCAAATTGTTGAAGGAGGACATTGTAATCAGTTTGACGACGTTGATGTTGATGATGTTGGCCATTGCGTTTCTTGTCATGTAATTGATTTGATTGCTCTTCTATTGATGGTGTCTGATGTAATAATGATGGTGATGTCTGTGATGGTGATGGTGTCTGCGATAGTGGCGAACTGATATTACTGAATTCATCCATCAAAATAATCTTTTCACAGCCAACAGAGACTTCTTCGTTATTTTTGGCTGTTAACAGAGCCAAGATGCAGAGAAACCAGTGCAAAAATGATGTCATCGACTATTGTTTTTTTGCAACGCCAATATATCAGCGATTTGATATTTTAGTTCGGTTGTTGTTGTTGTTCGGTTTAATGGATACGAATTTCTGATATGTTGTTGATGGGTGGTGGATTTTTTTTTTGTATTTTGAGACAGTTTGTTATTGTCTTGCTTCCTGCATATAACTAACAAAAGGATTCTGCCTAATTATCTTTTGTTGGCTTTGTCCTCTTGCTATATACAGCTGTTGCTATTAATTTTCGTAATATCAGCAAAATGACATACGGTTTTATATCGTGCTAATAATTATTTTTTACTGTTACTGTTACTATAGGGTAAGTAGGTATGTTATGGACATATATCGCTGAATTATGCTGTGCTAAAATTTTTATTTTTTATTTCTTGGTCCTTTCTACACCCTACTGACCTTTTTGCCAGCACTTTTGCCTTTTGCCGTTGTTATTTATGGCTCGTTGCACAATACCAGGCCACACGGGTGCCTGTATCTTGCTACAACGTATCCAACAAGGGTTTATCATTGAAGCTTTTGTTTGGTGTTCAACAAAACAAATGTCATCAAATGTGTCAATCTCTTTGTAGTGATATTTTTAGCTGGTAATCCGCTGATATCCTATCCCTGATGAGATGATAGTTATCTTTGAATAGCTTGAAATTTATTATTGGACCCTATAGTAAATAATGTCATTGCGGTATATGTTTACCATGATGAAGGACATTTATATATATGTGTATATATATATATACATATTTTTACATGATGTATCCCATGTTTTGTTGTTATCTGGAAATATAAGAAAAAAGGATGAAATTAGTATAAAATATCGCTGCTTTTGAATTTTATCTTCGTTTGTGGTTTTTACTTTTTTTGTGGTTCTTTTTCAAGGCAATTTAATATTTTTGAATCATGGTTTTGGTGATTTTATTAAGTAAAGAGAGAGCGAGAGAAGGAGAGTCGTATAAAATGAAATAATGCTTATAAACTATAAAATTGTTATTAATGTAATTGAGTTGATATTCCAATTCAATTTAATTCCAATAAATAAACAAGTGTGCTGAAAATTGTAAATTTAGTCGTTATTCTCTTTTTCCACTAAATTTACTACACTTAAATTAACCTTTTAATTCAAAAGAAAATACTACCATATAATTATTATAGTATACAGGATGTTCGGTAAATGTCTTTAATTCTTTAAGGGGATGAAAGTAGAGGTCATTTGGGTCAAAAAAGTCTAGATACTATTTAGAACTCCGCTTGGTTTCCGAGTAAATCGATAATATCGATTTTCGAGATTTTGCATACCTCTTCAAAGTAATTTCGTTATAAGTTCTATTGTAATTAATGGATTGTGACGTTCAAACCTTTATTTAAAAGAACACATATTGGCCTTTCTAAGAATGCATAATAAGTTATAATTGTGCCTTCAATTATTTAAAAAAAAAACAGTTTTCTCTAGAAATTTTTTATTTCACCAACATTTTTGTCGCGCTTCAGTGTACATTTATTCGAAATATCACCATTGCACGAACTTAGCAAAACTATGAAAAAATTTGCGCATTATGTCCCCTTTCCAAAATGACCTCCCTAAGTGCTATCAACAATAACAACCAAAAGTTATAAGCAAACATTTTGAAGATGTGCCCCTCGAGGTAATCTTCAGTTTTTTCGTAGGATTCTATCTCCTCCTACAGTTTTTAACCTACGACAACCATTTATATGTCATTGTACGGGAATCTGAACTGGCTATTAGATAGGATACTTTTCGATTTCGAAATTCAAAAATGTAGGGGGTAATTTCGAAAAAAAACACTTTTTTACAAAACTTGATATTTACGTAGATTTCGTTATTCCGAATCTTCATTTTGCCGGAGGGGCAAGCTCTGGGAGGGGCAGGAGTTCAAAGTTTCAACTTAAGGCGGCTATATTTTCTCAACCAAGCATTGTTCTAGCAAGTAAGTCCTAAATTCATAAAAGGAAAAGAGATTTTTGATGGTTTTTATTCAAATATAGCCGCTTAAAGTTGAAACTTTGAACTTCCACCCCTCCCAGAGCTTGCCCCTCTCGCAAAAATGAAGATGCGGAATAACGAAATCTACGTAAATATCAAGTTTGGTAAAAAAGTGTTTTTTCGAAATTACTCCCTCCATTTTCGAAATTCGACATCGAAAAGTACCCTATCTAATAGCCAGTTCAGATTCCCGTACAATGACATATAAATGGTTGTCGTAGGTTAAAAACTGTAGGAGGAGATAAAATCCTACGAAAAAACTGAAGATTACCTCGATGATCACATCTTCCAAATGTTTGCTTATAACTGTTGATTGTTATTGTTGATAGCACTTATGGAGGTCATTTTGGAAAGGGGACATAATGCGCAAATTTTTTCATAGTTTTGCCAAGTTCGTGCAATGGTGATATTTCGAATAAATGTACACTGAAGCGCGACATAAATGTTGGTGAAATGAAAAATCATAGAGAAAACTGTTTTTTTTTAAATAATTGAAGGCACAATTATAACTAATTATGCATTCTAGATAGGCCAATATGTGTTCTTTTAAATAAAGATTTGAACGTCACAATCCATTAATTACAATAGAACTTATAACGAAATTACTCTGATATAAAAGTATCTAGACTTTTTTGACCCAAATGACCTCTACTTTCATCCCCTTAAAGGATTAAAGACATTTACGGAACACCCTGTATATGTAAGTAGAGATTTAATAATATAAAAGATGTTAATAGACCAAAATTCAATCAATGATAAAAGAGTAAAGCTAAAATTGAATTGAAAAGAATTTTGTTACAACTGACTACATATGTGCTCACCAGCTCAAGGTTTGGTACTTCATTCAATTGGCTTCCTATTTTATTGAGGTTAGGGATTGGAATATTCTTGTTTCAATCGATATCCAAAACAAGCCTTTATTCTTGTGGATACCCAGAACAAAATGGTATGTTAGTAATTTTCTTATTGCGGTTGATACCAACAATAAAAATCCTCATTTTTGCCGCTATCTAAAATAAAGTCTTTATTACATTTATTACTCAATATAAAACTATTTATTTCAGTTACCAACCAAAATAAAATTTGGTTAGTTAAATTTTCTTATTGCAGTCGATAAGTAGACAGTAAGAATCTTTATTACAGTCGATACCCACACCAAAGGGTTTTTGGTAGTAATTTTATAATTGCAGTCGATACCTGCTATAGGAATTCTCATTTTTGCCGCTATCTTAAATGAAGTCTTTATTACATTCGATACCTAGAATAAAAAACTTTATTTCAGTATCCGACCAAAATAATTTTTTTTTATTGCAGTCGATACCCACAGTAAGAATATTTATTGCAGTCGATATCCACAATAAAGTGTTTTTGGTAGTAATTTTCTTATTGCAGATGAAAGACTTCATTTTAGATAGCGGCAAAAATAAGAATTCCTATTGTGGGTATCTATTCGATACCCAGAATAAAAAAATTGTTTTCAGTTGTCAACTAAAATAAAGTTTGGTTAATAATAAACTTATTACAGTCGATACCCACCGTACAAATCTTTATTACAGTCGATAGCCAAAATAAATTGTTTTTGTACGTAATGTTCTTATTACAGTGGATACCCACAATAAAAATCTTTATTGCAGTCGATACCCACAATAAATTGTTTTTGTTAGTAAAATTCATATTACAATCGATACCCACAATAAAAATCTTTATAGCAGTCAATACCCGCATCAAAATGTTTTTGTTAGTAAAATTCTTATTACAGTGGATACCCACAATAAGAATTCTTATTTTTGTCGCTATGTATACTTAAGTCTTTATTACAGTCGATACCCAGTATGAAAATCTTTATTTTAATAGTCAAAGAAAACAAATTGCACTTTATTAATAAGAAGTCAATTACTTCGAAGTTGGTGAATATAATAGAAATTACGAAGTTTATAATTGTGCTGCCAAACTGGGAAAGATATCGGGTCAAGTCAAATGGTGGCTCGTCTGAGTACGGAGTTGTAGATTGAGACCTTTGATACATTTTTCTTTAGGCCGGTATATTAAGTACATGTGTTGACATCCAAGTTTTTATTGGTTTGCTAGTATCAAGATTCTTATGAATTTTGAACAGATAATGTACAAAAGATTCACAATATTTTTTGTGTTTCGAAAATAAACTAGAGCATTTATAGACTAGGGTAACAAGAGTGAGTGAACAAAGTGAGTGATGCGCATCTACGTGTGTTATGTAATAAGTGTCAACTTTTCCTACATATGTCTTACTCTGCTGCACTTCTTTGGAGCTGTTCTTGCCTCACGCAGTCTCATTTCATGTTTCGTTTAAATCAACTAGTTCTGCGAATGACGATGACTACTGATTTGAATACAAACGATTGCTAGTGTTGTAAATAAATTTCCTTCGAATATAATATATAGTACAACTCAAGTTTAGTTTTCTAGTGTGAGAGCACAGTGGACGTGTATACATCTAACAGATGCATGAAGGTGCAGTCAAGGTAATCTAATAAAAGTGCAAATTTGTTGGGTTTTCTACACGCTGCCCATTCATTTATCACTCACTTGTTACTTGTACCTCAAATGGAATCAGATGCAAGCCCAAAAAAAAAGGGCTTGCATCTGATTCCATTTGAGGTACATATTTTCAGGGGCTTTTTCGGCTTCAATCATGTACATGAAATTTATGATTTAGATTTTGAAGCAGCTCTGATTCATCGAGGAGGTGCTCGTATTAAAACTGCATGTGGTACGAGATAGTGTTCTTATCGTGGCTATTTTTCTTGTCTTACTAAAAATTTTAGTATAATGAAGCAAATCGCAGCTGATTCGAATTTTTAAAAAAATCATGCAAACGGTCTCTTTACTGCTGCTCTATGGAGAGTTTCTAGAAGAGGTTGAAGACTTCATCAAACTTTTCGATCGGGTTAGTAATCAATTTTGCCCGGGCTCTTCTGCTTCGAATGTTGATTGTGGTTAAGATTAGAATTACCCGAAAGAATCAAATCTGATTTGGAAAACGAAGGCAAATGGCCCTTAATATGTACTTACTTGTAACATATTACCTTCACCCGTCAATTTTCAACCATCTGGACACCAACGGACTGCAATTATTTCCGGAAAACCTCCAGACCTATCTCTTCTGGTACAGAATCTATCGGGGGTTTAACGTGAGCACCTAGCTATAAGACTTAATCTCACTGCAGTCTTAATGCACGAATTAGCTACAATGCGACAATCAGCGCTCTCATGAGACAGAGTATATGATATTCTATCTCGATGAATACCTGTTTATTTAGTTCATGCATGACATTGGACTTAGTGGTTAAAGCGAAACCCATCTAAAATTTCTGCCGATCTCTGGGGTTCACGGCATTCGATTGATTTAGCGCAACTCCACGCCGAAAGCCAATTATCCAACCATATATTAATAAGCGACCAGCATTCAGATCCTCGGACGCAGTATGCAAGACAGTATACAAAGATATACTGTCCGCCTATATCATGCAGACTAAGACGATCACTCTCTGCCCACATATGGGCCACCACAACCACCACGATGCTCCCATCAAGGGACTTATTCTCACGGCATTCTTCATGCACGGATTAGTTATCGACAATCAATGTCCTCATGTGCATAACAATGAGTACCAGTATGCCAATAGAGCATGATATGTCATCAACTTACTGGTAGAAGCGAGACCTATCCAATCTCTTCCGATCTAGGGTCACGACACCCTTCACCCCAGTCAGGACGATGCTCCCATAAAGGGCCCATCCCAAGTTGAGGTGAATAATGCTAATTATCTAGGGCTCATCAACCCCGTGGTACCAAGTTAGCTAAAGGAGGGCTACCGATTTGATATGGCATTTGTAAATCATGACGATCAGACCATGAATACTCCCAGTGGTATCACCATGTAAGACATCCTTTTTGTAATGGGACTGGTTTTTCCGGCCTAGATCCTATAAGAAACGGCGCCAAAAAAAAATTGTACCTAGCTTATACAGGCAAGCAAAGCCCGTAATAGGCGCTTTTAGAGGGGACCATTTGAAGGTTAAGACATGCCGTATTCAAGTCTGGATAGGCTTCGAGATTCACCATTTGGATCTTATAGCTACCATTTATACTCAACACATAAGATCTACTAGTATTCATGCATAACTTCCAATTTCATCAACTTTCGCAACTTCATTTCGACTTTTTCGCCCCCTGCCCAAGAGGCTGTGTCTGAGATTTTGTTATTCTGACTATCATGAGCAATTAACTTCTTTGTATAATGACCTCCTTGCCATTTATACCCTACTATAGTACCCCACAGAGCCAATTTTTATTTCCCTAAGTTATAGTTATCTCGCCGTGAGAAGTACCAATTCGAGCATATGGAATCTTTCACCCATACTTACTAGCCTACTGTTTGTACTCTCGTGGAAGGTGCCAAAGCGATCTTCTGTTTAACTAAAACTCCACTACTCCATGTCAACAGTTTCTTCCGTTATACATGCATGGTGTTTCTCTTATGCATCTTTTCTCCTGGTAACCGTGCGCTTCACAGACCTTCCCCCTCTCCCCCTCCCTTAAATTGGAGTACTCGGAAAATTGCTGCAAAAGTAGGTTTGCATTAATCAACTATAAGCAGAATTTGCAAAAAGAGACGTCCAGAACGTGGGAAGAGTCTCGGTGGGTGAAAAGAGCTTATTAGCCCCGAATCGCGTCGAAGAAATAGCGCGACTTGTTCGAAGTGGTACCATGGATAATTTCGTACAAGTTCCCCAACATCTTGTTACGACAGCAAGTTTTACAGGTTGCGTTCAATCCGTTAGAAATGCACTTCGAAAAAGTGGCAATAGAAGTTTTCTTAAACGGCAAAAAATCTGCCTCAGAAAATGTAACATTAAAAGCCTGTTGGAATTTGCTCGTAGATACAAGGGCTGGAACCTTGATGACTGGATTAACATAATTTTTATCGATGAATCCAAAATTAATAGAATGGGATCAGATGGTCGGAAATGGGTGTGTAGAAAGCCAGGTGAATCGCTTCACAAACGTTGCATTCACAAAAACTATAAAGTTCGCTGGCGGTAATATGATGGTCTGGGGTTGCATAATGGGATTAAATAAAACAAAACTAGTAGCCTTTTGTACACTTTTATACTTTAATTTCACAATTTCCAACTTTTTTTACAAATTCTGACAGCTGTTTCGGTCCAACTGGACCTTCATCGGAGAATATAGACAAGTGTTACTGATATTCAATTAAAAATTCGAGTATCTCTTCGTCTATAGGCTTAAAACAAAAATGAAATTACATACATATTACGTGGCATCAAATGTTTATGAGGAGAGGATTGTGAATGCAGCTGATTCTGGTAAAGTCATTTCTGTTGATGAACATGTTTAACAAAACTGAACGAATTGGCTCTATATATTCATTCAATATGTTTTTTCCCTTGTATTGCTTTCCAAATTTCATAATTTTCTAAAATATACAATTTTTTCCCCTTATATTCAACATGAAGAATCTTTAAGCTTCTTTCTTACAAGTGTATGTGAATTTTTTCATATGTTTGGCCATAGCAGAATCAATTCTGCTAAGTTGAAAAGATCTTATATTCCCACAAAATCATGTATTGAAGCTTCTAACAGTTTGTCCAATATAACTGCATTTGCAATCCTCACAAGGTATTTCGTATACACCTGATTTAGCAAAATATTTAATTAAATGAGTTATTTGAAAAAATATATTTTTTATTTCTATAATACAACTTCAAGAAAAATTGTTATTCCAAAACTTAAAAAAAATATGTATATTTCAATGAATGAATGCTATTGTATGCATGTGGTGTATGTGTATAGGTTTTTCCCAAGCCACGAAACAGACTCCTCACTGAGAGCCCTAACTTAGTCCTAACTCCTGTTATATTTCGGGGCTTACCTTAGCCAAAGGCAATCACTCTACGCCGCTTCATGAGGCTATGATTAAGACAACTCGCACACTTTTATTTTATTTACATATTTTTTTCTCTACTTTTGCTTTGTTCACAAACTTTCACAAACTTCCTCTTATGGTTATTTTCACAAAACGTTTATTTTTTTTCTTATCGCAACTTCTATTTTCTTTACCTGTTTACAATTAGTGTTCAGCCTACCGCGGCGGACGGTGGTTGAAATGAAATGTGATACTGTCATAAATATCAAACCATCGTCTTGTTATCGTGCATACATTGTTGCACCCACAATGTATGCCGCTCGCGACAATTTTCTGAAAGGAGGCTTTTCGTTGAAGACTTGATCGTTTAAATCTTCACCGAGTAAATTTTGTGCGCCCGATATGTATGTATGTATATATGTACATACATATCGTATTTTCGACAAATCTTACTGAAGGTAAGATTTGTCGTGGGGCTTTTTTCTATTGAAACGAGTTGGGTTGAAATTGAAAACTTTTATTTGTCCCAAGTCGTTCTATGGAAAATACTTATTGTTTTTAACTGAGGAATTTGAATCAATTGCTGATGGCAATTTCTTCGCCTTAAAGAGAGATAAGCCCCTTTTCAGGTAATTTTGGCATGTAACACTCCTAACATTCTAAAATATTTGCAGCGTTCTTATGTAAAACCACTGACATTTAAAATATGGACTGACTACGTCCATAGAAATACACTGCAGAAAGTGTGCTCATTTCTATATAGCGTTCTCTTTCGGTCTAAGCACCAACTACTAATTCGCACGTCACATAGAAATGTGACCTAACTCAAAATTTGTCGTTTTTGAGTTAATTACACCATGAAATTGGCATATTTCTATCTGATTGTTTTTGCCGCTAGATAGCGATAGTGTCACTTTTCTTTTACTTAAGAACAGAGATATTCTTCATAGAACATTGTGTCAGTGTCACTTTTTGAGTTGTGACGATCTTCATTACAAACGTAAATATGTTTTCGACATTTTAACAGTATTATTTTAAATTGTGTCACTTTTGTGTCACTTTTCCACAAAACAGCATTTATTTCTTACAAATTTTATTTTGAGTTATGACATTTTTCCACAAAGTTCAAAGTACGGAATTTAATTCTTAAAAATCGTATTTTGAGTTGTGCCACTTAAAAAAAAACTTGTAAAAATATTTATTTCGCAACAAAGAAAAGCGACACAACTTAAGAGCATACGGGATTAACAGCTAACCTCGCCAACTGCGGTAACAAAAACTTAAAAATTCTTTTATATAAATCTTCAGAAATAAATTTACTAACACATTTAAGAGTTCAGACTATTTTTAGCAAACAATTTCATTACGTTAAGCTAGAATTAATTCTATGTACAGCTTTTCGTTTTTTCGCTCTCCTGAAAAGTTGCATTTTTTGAGTTGGGTCACTTTTCTATGTAACGTACGAACTGAGAAAGGGCTGTAAACAATAAATAAATAAGTGGGTTTGTCGAAATAAATGTTTTTAAATTATATATATATTTTACATTGGGTTAATAGAAATTCCAGAGGTTTCACTTTTCAACTTTCGGCCAATGGTTTTTTCAATGTTGGTACCGACGTAAGAACTATTTTTGACACACGAAATTCTACCCTCATGAAATAGCATATCGAGCAGTCCAAATTATATATGCCAGTGTGTAAAACTGAGAAAAGTTTGGCTTGAATGACTCCTGCAGTTTGCACCCTATTCTATTAAAAAAATTAGTTTTTGTAAAAAAAAGTATAGTAATAAATGACACATCATCCACACCGCTTAATGCGGATTTCCTAATTTCTTAGTTCCAAGTACTGCAGTACTGCGGTGGCTATGCGAAGCGACTTACGGCGTTGGATGTTTTTTTTTTTGCTCGATTTAATTTGTTAGATGACCCCCCCCCCCCTAATTTCAATACTAGATCCGCGTCTGGTTATGCTTATTATAAAACAAAACATTTAGTCTTTTTTGTATAATAGATCTAATTTTATACGAAATTCTTTCAATAAATGGCAATCTTACCCAAGGTTTTATATTATCAATCGTGCTATTGCTATTAACTAGTTTTGTATTCTTGATCTTTTTTCGTTTTTTTTTAGATTTGAAATAATTTCCCTAGAGTAACCATTATTTGTTGCTATTGTTTTTATAATATTAAGTTCCTTGTTATAAGCACACACAGCACCACAGTATAGAAAGCTGACATTTTGTACTCGTGACATGTTTAGAATTGGATGGAATAGCATTATCCGTGCATGTAGGCTTGCGAAATACTTCATAGGTAAGGCTACCTGTTTCATGAGATATTTTAAGATCCAAAAAGTTGATAGCCTTGTACTTTTCGATCACAATCGTAAATTTTATTTTGTTATCAATATGATTAATGCATTCAAAAAAAAGTTATACAATTCGCTCTCTGAGTCTTTCCATACACAAATATGTCATCCACATAAATGGCCGTAGATATACATATATATCAGGAATGGGAGGGGTTTAACCTAGTAGGCTAATATTTTTAAGTAAATTTAATATATTAATCAATTAAGCATATAATTTGTGATGACATCCCAAATGAATTGAATAATTCTATTCATTTATAAGTGATAAATTTAGATAATTTAGTTCACGGTAATTCTCAATTAATGTTTCGTTGGTCTGCCTGCAGTATAAGGCTTCGGAAATCTAAAAATTTATGTTTGAAAACATATTCCATATTATTTACATTCCAAGAAAAAAACTTATTTTTCCTTCTTCCAGTGAAGTGGGAAAGTACCTACTTCATTCATTTCAAATTAAACATTTCGATGAACAATTTTATTGTCGCGGTCAAGAAAGCATTAAAAAAAATGAATAAAAAAGAACAAGTAAAAAGATAAAATAGGTCTAAGTCCAATTCTTACGATACCCTAGATGAATGCCCGTAGGTAATTTCGTATACGGCAATCTCTATCTTTGCAAGTTTCATTGTTGAGGTGATTTTTCGCAATTACTTCTAGAGCGGTTCATCGACAGTGAAATTATTATATCAAGTCTTATAGCATTTCATATTCTGAACAACTTTTCAGTACAATGAAAAACGTCGAGGACTGATCATTTTCACAGCATACGTAAAAAACCTTAATTTTTATATGGCAATACCAAGAAAGGTTACCCGATTTAGCCTATTTTTGCAATTATATTTGCTATTTTTATGAAATGGTCTTGTACAAAATTTCAGCCCTCTACGTTCACGCGTTCTCAGGTAGTGTCCAAATATAATAGTGACAAACGAAATTTTTGTATTACAACACCACGGAAATGCTCAATTTGTCTCATTTTCGAACTTAATTTTAGTTTTTGGTTTTGAAGCCCACGTGCGAAATTTTTAATTTCTCTCTAAGTGCACCATACGGACATGCAAAAGTTAAAATAACTTTTAATATTATGCTTGGGTGTTCAATGTATTTTAGTCTAGTAGCATTATTTCTATGCGTTATAAACGGAATGACAAACTTAGAATTCCCTATGATTTCATCTAGGGTATAAAAAACAGTTAATTTTTTCGGACATTTAGATATAACTATGTGATTATCTAACATGTTCTAAAAAGTAAACAAATAATGTTTGAAGCCTTTACATAAAACCATGGGGGCGCTCATGAAAAATATTAGTTACCATGTTATAATTAGTTACAACAAAAGTTATTGTTTTAACGATTGAAAACAAATTAGACTATCGGAAGATTTTCATTATGATAGCATGCTTTTTTTCAGATATTGTGTGGAACATAGCTTATTGACACGCATAGATTGATAAAATGAGGTCTAGAAAAAAATACAAAAGGCGTTTGCTTTTTTCGTCATTCATAAATAAATTTCGGTATACGATGTATTATCTCCATTTTAATATCTAGCAAAAGTGCATGCCATCATAATTTAAATCCGCCATTAGATTTAATATTCCGTTTAAAATGTAAACAAAATTTAAAATACCACTGCTATTAAGGTACGGTGTATCAAAGCAACCGTAGTAGAAATTGTCCATAGCTTTACATTGTCTCTTGCTTCGCAACGGGCAGTTATTATGTAAACAAATACTAATTTGACTGAAAAGCATCAAGATGTTTGCAATTCATTAAGTCCAGATGAGCCTCCTCATGAGCATTCATTAAATCTCATCGACGAGCTCATTGGATATCATGAAACTTCTCCTTATATTCTAAACCAGCTATAAATCAAAATTTATTCTTGTCATGACCGTGTCAGATGACATTTCTACTAGGAAAATTTGAATTGATTTTTGTGATTTATTTATTAAATTTTTAAGTTATTTATTTTAAATTAATTTTTTGATTTCTGTTTCCGCGAAACTGTCGTCAATATGCTGAACAAGACGTTATGTCCATATCGTCACGACTCAGCGTCGAATTCGGTAGAATATATGAAATCAATCGTAAAATCAGATTTTCATTTATGAACTCATAATAACACTCATTGATATGCTCATTAATAAGCTCATCGTGACACTCATTGACATGCTCATTAATAAGCTCATCGTGACACTCATTGACATACTCATTAATAAGCTCATCGGGATACTCATTATGTTACTCAACGAATTAGTCATCTAATATTGTAAAATACACAAAAGTTGAGGAAAAAAATAATAAGTGAAAAAGATGCAATATTTCAAGCACACTAACTGAGAATAAATAAATAAATGATCTTTTCCCGATTTTGATTGAAAACGTGAATAAATTTCATCGTGACAATCAACTGATTACTCATGAGGAGCTCATTGATGACCTCATCTTTTATGTCTATCAGGGAAGCTACCATCTACTGATGTTTTATATATATATATATACCTACATATACTTTACTGCTTAATGTTTTCTCTCTATTTTGCATACTATTTCCTAAAGTTGCCTTACCTTAAGAAAGATATAAAATGACACAACCAATTGTTGCGAGCAGCTACATAAAGAATTGTGGGTAAAAATTTGACTTATCAGATTAACAAATGTATAGGCTACTACTATGGGAGGGGTTTGATCACCGCAAACCCAACTCATATATACGGCCATGTCCACATACCTGCGGCTAAAATTCTACTTTTCCTCTAAAGATTGTATCAGTCTCTGTTATCTGCTACTCCAAACTATCCAAATACAGGGTTTTCCAATAAGACGTGTTATTTTGATATTCAAAGAAAAATGCCATTTTTTGAGATAAATGATCGGATCTTTATTGCATTATAAAGAGGAAGGTATGCCGTTAATAATGGAAAATAACATCAGCCAAATGACCACCACGACCACGCCTACAGGACCATATCCTTTTCATGAAATTTTCCATAACCAAATCGCAAAGTGGCTGCCCTATGTCCTCGATAGCCTCACGAATTCCATCTTTGAGGTCTTGAATCGACGCTGGGCTGTTGGCGTAGACCTTCTCTTTCACGTGGCCCCAAAGGAAGAAGTCGCAAGGTGTTAAGTCACAAGATCTCGGTGCCCAATTGTGATCACCTCTTCGAGAGATAACACGGTCCGGAAACTTTTCCCGTAAAAGATCAATGGTTTCGTTGCTTGTATGGCACGTAGCGCCGTCTTGTTGAAAGTAAACGTTGTCCAGATCAATCCATCCAAATCCGGCCATAAAAAATCATTAATCATCTGTCGATAGCGCAATCCATCACCGTAACTGTTGCTCCAGCCTCAGTTTCGAAAAAGTAAGGTCCAATGACCTCGCGGGACCATAAACCGCACCAAACAGTCACACTTTGAGGATAGAGAGGCTCTTCAACAATAACTCTTGGGTTTTCCGAGCCCCAGATGCGACAATTTTGCTTGTTGACGAAGCCATCGAGGTGGAAATGGGCCTCATCACTAAAGATGAGTTTTCGATGGAATTCCGGATCATTTTCATGCATTTCAAGAGGCTTGAGTTCTTGTGCTAACTGAACTTTGTAAGCCTTAAGACCCAAATCTTTAAGCAAAATACGGTGTAATGACGTTTGTGGAATGCCTAATTCCAAAGAACGACGAGGAATGGACAAACCTAGGTTTTCTTCAACACTTTCGCTACAGCAGCAATATTCTCGGCTGTTCTTGAGCGACGTGAGCGGGTTTATTCTTCACATCACTAACTTGTCCCGACAGCTCGAATTTTTCTACCAATTTCTGTATTGCGGTCCGACAAGGTGCTTCACGACGACCCAAAAATGTTCGAGTTTTACGAACCGTCTCTGCCACATTTTCACCATTTTTATAGTGAATTTTAATAATTTCAATGCGTTGATGAATCGTGTATCGTTCCATTTTTATAAATGGCGTAGTTTCTACTTGTCAAATGTCAAAAACTGACAGCTCCAAAAGTAACATCTACCGAAATAGCGGGCTAATTAAAATAACACCTCTTATTGGAAAACCCTTTATATTTCTGCTAATAAAGGGGAAAGCGGAGAGCCCATAGGCAGCCCGTTCTTAAAAGAATAAAATCTATTATTAAATTGAAAATGGTTTAACAAAAGTGTTATTAAACTTAAAAATCCTAAATCTAAGGCGCATAAAGCTTTAAAAACAATCTGGCAATCTTTCCGATAGAATAAGGTACTGTCAGCTTAGGCGTGAATATAAGTTCCGACTTAGATTTATGTACAATCAATACGTTTAGTCTATGGAGTACAGAATTAAATCCAATAGCAAGGCATTTTGGTCATTTATAAATAGGAAACGTAATTCTACAGGTCTTCCGAAAATGTCTAACACTGACTTTTTATGCACTTTTCTAATGAAAAATTGCGGTGATAGCTTGGCATATACATTAACTGCAATTTTCAACTTATCTTTACAAACAGGGATTTTTTTAGATACTTGGAAAGTCTCCTTCATTACACCGATATTTAAATCTGGGCAAAAGGATGACATCAAAAATTATAGAGGTGTCTCTGTTAACCAAGGAAATTATTTCATTGGAACAGCATGGATTTATTCCTGGTCGATCATGTGTAACTAACCTTACTTCATTTTCACATTACGCTATTAATGCTATTAAAGATTCATTTACACGGATTTCTCTAGAGCATATGATAGAATTAATATTTCTCTTCTTTTAAGTAAACTTAGTATATTTGGCTTTCACTCATCTTTTTTAAAATGGACTAAATCCTATCTGACTGATCGTAAACAATACCTCAAAATTGGTAGGATCCTCTCCAGAGAGATTAACGCTAGCTCTGGCGACGTGCCTCAGGGTAGCCACTTAGGTCATCTGCTCTTCTTACTTTTTATTAACAATATAGTCGAAAGTTTCAAATTTACTAGATGTTTGTTGTTTGCTGATGACTTGAAATTGTTTTTAAAACTCAATTCTGTGGATGATTGCGCAATCATTCAACGAGATCGTAATGGTCTCTCTGATTGGTGTACTATAAATAATTTTCACTTAAACATTGGTAAATGTAAAACTATGACATTTCATCGTTTATCCAATCCAATAATTTTTAATTATCTTATAAACAACAGTACTCTTCCTAGGGTTTTTGAAATTAATGACTATGGTGTTATACATGCTATTAAATTGAGCTACATTCCACATGTTGAAGCCTAGTTTTTGTCAAGCGTAATTCTAAAGACTTCAGTGATGTTCACACTCTTAAAGTTCTCTACTTCGCTTTGGTGAGGTCTATTTTAGAATATACATGTGTCGTTTGGTGTCCCTATTACAAAGTTCATATTGATCGTCTTGAATAAATACAGAAAAGCTTCACTAGATTTGCGCTTTACAAATGTAACTACCGATATGATAATTTACCTTCATATTCTGTAAAATGTTTACTGTTACGTTTATCTCAACTGGAATTAGGAGGGGAGGTTAACTGTGCCACTTTTGTTGAAAATATTTTGGATTACAGAATTAACGCGCCCGAGTTATTATCATTGATTAGTATATATGCTCGCGAAAGGCCAATTCGCTCTAGGTGCTTGCTGTACATTCATCATTACAGAACAAATTATGGTAATCACGAGCCTATTTCAAATTGTTCCTCAATGTTTAATAAATTTTCATCAATCGTTGATACTTCCATGCCAAGAGATAGTTTTAAATCTTGTATTTTCGATAATTATAGAAGTATTAACTCTTCTTAGAATTAATTTATACACTAACTGCAGGTCTGTAAGATATTGTAATCTGTAGACAATTAAAATAAATAAATAAATAGTTCTGCTTGATACATAGATTATACAGGGCTCCCATGTCTGAAACCATTCTAGAATATAAGGTAGCATTTTCCAAGTATGAGTGAACAATATCCGAGCCGAAGTAAACAAACTACTTACATCAAGAGAAACTATTGTATAGTCAGGTATCAGGTAATTTTAAGTTTTTTAATTCTTTAATTAACTCTATACTATTTTTTACAGCATACTTTGGTTGAAACTGGGTTATTTACAAAAACCATGTATTATAGAACTTGCACAATTTATACGCAGCAGCCGTTGTATATGCCACCACTATTGGTCTAATCGGTTGGTTTGATTTATGTAGTTTAATTAATCCATGTAATTTTGGCGCCGAAGACGGGTTTATATTAAGGGTTTTATAGGAACTCTCTTGAAGAACGATTTCACAAGACTTTATTGCTGTCTTCAAATTTGTCTGGTATCGCTTAGTAGGATCCGAGTTTAATTCCTTAGCCCCGCTCACTAAAATTAACTGCTCTACCTTCTGAATGTAATCAGCTCTACGTAGTATGGTCACACTATTGCCTTTATCTGCTTTGGTTAGAACAATGTCATTATTTCTGAGGGTTCTTTTAAAGTTCAAAAAAAAATTCTTTTCCTCTTCAGCTCTGCGAGTCGAAGTTGCCGCAAGCTTCTCTCAAAAAATATTCCATGTAAATTGTTACAATAACCTCGTGTCCATTGCTAAATTTCTTAATTCATTATTATTTGGTATACTCATAGGAGGATAATTTAGACTTTTTTCCAATAATTGTAATTGATTGGGCTGTAATTGTTCACCGCTTAAATGGTGAACAACACGTGGATAGAACTCCACTTGTTCTGTATTTGCTGGTGGTTCTGACGTTTTTGTAGAGAATATTTTTTTCATCAATGCCATGAGTTTCTTCCGTTTCCCGTTGTACAATTGTCTCGCTTCACAGGCACATTTATCTCGAAATTGGTGATCCAATACATCGAATTCCAATGGATGTAACCTTTCTGTTACCTCGATGTGATTAACCTTCATATGCGTGTTTAAGTTATAATAACAGCTATGCCACTTTTAAATTTCGTTCGGCAACCATATTCTTTTAGAATTAAAAACGGCTTCTTCAGTTGATCTGCACTTAGAATTACAACGATTTTTCTTATATAATTTGGGCAAATATTTTATCTTTTGCACTGTAAATTCAACCACACTTTTGAATAATAATGGGCACAAAATAGGGAAAGTTTCATCTAATATCCGGTAGAATGACGACTGAGGATTACATTAATATCCTTAACACTGCCCTTTTGGAGAGTTTGGAGAGTTACGGAGCCGATAAAAATTCCAGGATAATGATCCTAAACACTGCGCTCGAAAAACAATGGAATGGTTTGAAACCAATATTATAGTGGTCCTAGACTGGCCCAAGACTAAGCCCAAGAATAACAATGAACTTTGGTTAAGGATAAAAACAGTTTGGGAAGCAATTAAAAAAGAAGAAATCGAGCCTGTCTTTAATAGCTTATCACAGAGAATTAGTGATGTAACTAAAGCTAAAGGAGGCCATACAAAATACTAATGAAAGGTCGCAATAGTTGAAGCCAAATGTTTAACCCAAAAAACTGTTGCAATAAGTTTAATGTGAAAATGATTTTTTGTTTTTATTATATAGTTAAACATTTTAAGTTTCTGTTAATACTACACACTATAAGGAATTTAGTGTAATTAAAACAAATATTGACTCTTACATGGAATGCGTTTTATTTTTGAAATTATGCTAAACTGCCTAAAATATTGCAACAGTTTTTTGAAGTTGAAAATCGTTTGAGAATTATCGCTCCAATTAAAGTTTGCAAGGGCAATAATGGAACTCGTGCAAGTGATACGATTTAACTTAACCACTCTAGGTGGAGGACACACCTTGTTCAAGGTTAAGCACCCACGATCGAGGACGTGAGAGTAAGCATGAATTGCAGGCTTAAGTTCCTTGCTATCAAATTAAAATAAAAAGAATTAAAGAAATAATCATAGTCACGTCGCAATGTACCTACTTGAATATTGTAAAATTTGTTTCAATCAAAGCTGTAAACAAATTTAAAATTTTCCATTTTCTCGAATACGAAGGCAATTATAAATGGGTTTCAGAATGTGGAGAGATATTCAAGACTGCTCTAACGTACTGGGTAAGTTGTCTAGCAATAACAGTATTTGAGCTATTTAAATGAAATTTCAAAGAATTTGTAATATGCGAAAATGGAAAATTTCAAATTTGAATTTCCTAAGTGACATATAAGTACGGCAGATCAAAATAGTCAAAAAACCTCCGATTGTACGATTTTGTTATCAATGTCATACTTCAAGCCATCTGTGTTCTCGAAATTAATATTCCCCTATACAACTTGAAACTCCTCTCAAGAATTTAAAATTTTTTTTCGCCCGCGCGGCATAAACATATTTACCTGTCTACAATCGAAGTGCCTTCTAACCGACCTATCTATGTATATGAAATTTATGGAAGCGCAAATAAATCCACCTCCAGTCGAAACAAATACCGTGTTGATCTATCATAAGAAAAATATTATTCATATAAATAAAATCATTCTAATACATGCTACCGATATAACAGTGTTTGTAGGTCCGTCCCATAGAAGCATTTTTTTAATTGCATCCCTTTGGCTTAGACTTAGAACTATTTCTTATTGAGTTTAGGTTCACTATAAGTGGCGAAAGAGCAACAGTTATGTGTGACGTCATAGGTAGATTCCTGATGAGTTCGAGTGCCATACATTTTGTTCAATGTTGTTCGATTGTTGATGGAAGCAAAAATAAATCTACCTCCTCCAGGCAGTGTGTCGGTCGTGATAACATAGACAGAGTCCAGATAAGTTCGAATACTATACTTTTAGTTGCATGTTGTTTGATTGTTTTGTTCAGATGGAAATGATTTTATAATTGCTTCTTTTTGATAGTTTACAGCGAAGGACAAATAAACAAGTTTTACGGAAAATATTTCTTAATCAAAATATTTTGGAGAAATTTGTTGTCGTAAGTTTTTACTTCCTTTCATTTTTATTTGTTTTAATTAAATTAAATCGAAAAACCTAAGGGAAACAATGTTTCCGTTGGTTCCAAAGACGCCATGCCACTGCTCCACAGAAAAGCCAACTGAAAACAACATTTGCAATGAAGTAGTCAATATCACTCATATGAATGAATATCTACTCGTACTACCCGAAAAATAAATTGCAAAAATTCCCTAACCACCCCAACTTAATCATAAAAATTTGTCTGGTCTTCTCATACAAGCAGACTATAAATACCTATCACGCCTACTTTTAGAAAAGACTGAGGCTGGAAATATCTACCTCCAGAATGGTAGAATAACTTTGTACACCTACAAAAAGCCAAAAAAATCTTCATTCTCTGAAAGAAACCGCCATTTAGGGACTAACTGACTGCTCAACTACTTTTAAAAGCCTTAAACCTATTCTATCCTATTCTAACGACCTCTCAGCCCTACGAAAAGCAACACTAACTCCAGCGAGAATGTCAGATTTTACGGGTGATATAGTGCAGCAGCTGTACATCGAGGAAAAGAAATCAACGCAATGAGAAATTAATAAACCCAAACAACTATCCAAGAGAAATATGTACAAAAACAGACATCAAATCAGGTTCAGGGCTAAAGAAAAGCCTTAACGCCCCAGGGAACGCCCAGAGATCAAGATGACAAGGATGACAACGTAAAAACCAAAGGCGTACAAAGGACTTGACTTGACTTAACTATTTATGTCTTTGCTACCCGATAGGCTGGCATTGGAAAGAGGATACCCCCCCACACTATACATTTCGATTTCGATAACATGTCTGCTCTGAATAAAAATGATCTGCTAAAATTAAAACTTCATTAAGCGACATAAGATTTAAAAAGCACAGTTTAAGAGGATAAAACTAAATTTTGCCTGCAGAGTCAACATTACATAAATATCTAAACGCAATTAGAAATGATAAGTTTCGTGATGGTTAAACAAGAAATAATAGGGCAGGATTAAGCAAACTTTTTAGAGAGAACCATGCCTCTCATGGCATGGTTATGTAACAGGATATGATCGAAATCACTAATGATGACAACGTTAAAGGGGGGAGGAAAATAACGATGTGAATGGGTATAGAATTCAGAACCTTGAAATTAATTGTGTTAATAAAATTCTTAAAACTGGTAAAAAGATTAAACATCACATCACCTGGGCATACACAATTCAACATGTTCAAAATATATTGCTACAAAAATATTATGTAGGTATGCGTTTTCCGGGAATGATATCTCCTATGTCTATAATGCGTGGAGATGAATCTTCCAATGATTTCCTTTATTTGTTGATAATAATTTTATCAGCATCCCCAACGAATATTTTTGCAGCCGCTAACACCCGTTGCAGAGCTAAATGTCACAAAGAGCGTCCCTTGTTGCGGAACCCGGTAACCTCTCCACCTGTAGAATGAACTTCGGTTCGGGCATTCTACTTGCAGATACCAGCGGATACTGAAAAGCTTGGTTTTTTTCTTCGTGGGGAAGTGCCTCCTAGAGAAGGTGTATCAATTTAAGTGCGCTCCAAACGCCACAGGCGTGGGGCTTCCTACGCGGTTCTCTATTCACAGCAGCTTTGCGACTGGGGCTTCTGATATGGGTCCTAGTGGAGCCGAATCCAGGTTTCCCTTAGAGTCCGTACTTGGGGCGCTATGATTCGCCAAGGAGAACCTTACCTGTGCTTATTATTTTTACCTTATGTTTTTCTTTTCCCTATTTTTCCATATTATTGCAAACGAATTGGATTAATTAAGAGTTCATGCTAATTAGCTACTTCTACAGCACCAAAGCAGTTAAGCTTCGACAGCTACCCCAATAGTTAAACTCTTTTTTATTATGGTTTTTAATTTCATTTACAAACCCTTTGTCTTATTTATCAACTCTTTCTCAAACAAAATCCGGGACAAGAATGGCCGACTGCAATCTTTTTGGTGGGCCTCTATACGTCTACTCTAGCACTATTTTTACATTATTCCCTTACTTAAGTTAGCCTGAGCCGATTCAGCTGGCCCTATGTTTATAAGTTAAAACTGTTTCGATTTCGATCATTTTTATTTCTAATACCTACATGGTACATGTTCTTCATATATTCCTATATTTTTACGTCTGTCAAAATTTATTTCAAGTTTGATTATGAACACATCGAACCAAATCTCTCAGATATTGCATGTCTTAGCAAAAAATTTCCGATTTGGCATCAAAAAGTAAGTAGACATATTCACCCAAAGCAGTTCCTATATTATCAGAGGACTCGACACTTTTGCCGCCGCGGTATAATCTGGTTTTGCAGAAGGATTTATCAAAATTAAGCAAGGTGAGCCGTTTTGATATAATATGTATGTACAAAAATGCATTCAATATCACCAATATGTTCCACTCCAAACTAACCAGACTGAGAAGAATACCTTGTCCTAAAGATATTGAAATTATACATATATCCGATTTGAAAATCATAGAATTGCCGAAAACTCTTAAACGTACAGGAATTCGAAGTTGCCAAATTTCCCAAAACCAGAAAAGCATACAAATTCTAGCTATGAAAGATTATCAGTAGCTCAGTCATTTTATTTGGTGTACAATGACGTACTATCACGCCATCTATAGGATTATTAAAAATTACAAATATGTCTTCATGGTAAATTGATATAAATACAACCAAGCGATAAATAAATATAAAGAAAAACAAAATCAAAATGATCAGTGAGAGAAAATATTTTTAAAAAAAAATAAAAAGTATTTTGTATAATATTTGTATATTAAATTTAGCAAACAAATTTTTCTAGAGATGTGGGACCGGATCCTCCCTACGAATATAGAAACGTTTTTTTTCTTTTTACATAAGCTCCAAAAAGAAAATACTTACATAATCGAGAGAGGAGAGTGTCTTACTGGGAAAATATCGCAAAATTATAAGAAAAAATTTCCAGAATTTCTGGAAAATATACTTCTGAATATGAGAACAAATATGATTTACCAGAAGAATGGCATGTCGCCCCATTAAAGCTCTTAATATTCTGCTATTTACCCATTATTACAATCCGAAAGAATCTGTTGTCATATTTAAAAAAAAAAATTACTTCCAATTCCAATTTTCACTAGGTATTGTAATTTATCACTGATGAAATGTGTAAATAGACGGCTATGTGAATTTAATTTAATTTAATTATTTTAATTTGATTTATTGTGCTCACCATAACTCTTAAGGAGAGAGGAGTACGGGGCTGGTCGAGCAGTCGGGAAAGGTCATGAAACTCTGCATACAATGAGCTATGTAAGTGGCCGTACACTCTGTACTTTTTAAAATTCAGGGTATTTTGTGAAAGACTACCGAGTTTTCTTGATCACCCTGTAACTCCGAAACGGTTGAGATGCTGCTCCTACCTTGCCATACAATTTTTGTTTGATTAGGGACTACTATCACCCCCTGTCCTACGGACCATCATGGACGAAACAGCCTGTATAAATGGTACTTTATGTATACAATTTTTTTAGAGGAGTGTTCACGTTTCTGCCGCTGTAACTCGTTACACATCAGACTTAGAAAAAAAGTGTTTTTACAAAAAAATGTAGGGTATTTAGTCTTTTTCTAATTTATATTTTTAAATTTTTGTCGTGGGATCCACCGTTGAGGAATTATTAAAAAAAAAAAAAAAACAATTTTTGTTACCTTTAATCCACGCGGACCCCCTTCAAGGGTCTAAACTTGGATTTTTCATCGGGGCCCGGAACTGAATAATATATATAAAAATCACAACTACCCTACCTTTCGTAGGGCAAAACCCCTACTGACTGGACTATATTACCAATGCAGAAATACTTCTCTGACAGAACTCTAAAAAATTCCAGAAGTAGAAGAGTATTCATGCATTGGGTTGTTACCACGGAAGAAACAGACTTCTTCTAAGTCTTTGGGAAAAACTAACAACTTTGTGTCTTTAACCATACGGATTTGAATTGTTTTAAACTGAGTTCACTTAGAACTCATGTAACTTTCAATTTAAGTTGAAATAGAATTTCTAGTTAAAATATTCTTGAATCGTACACATATAACGTTGAATTCAAGTTGAAACTTTACTTTAAACTTTTAACTTTACTTATTATTTTTATTTTTTTGTACTACAGACTAGGACGACTGTAATAGACTTAGTTTAATAGTAGTAAAACAAATCTTTAGATTTCCCAAAAGTTTGGGGAAGATACCCCCATTTAAAATCAATTCTTCCTTCAATTGAATACACTACCTCCCAAGAAATTTTTTTTCCAATTTTTGGTGACTAAAGGTGAAGGGTTGTTTTATAGAGGGGTATATAATGGTTACTCGGTTATATAAGAATTTCAGTAGTTATATAATAGTTTTATAAAATTACCAATTGGTGACGTAGTTATATATTATAGTTTTTTAAGATTACTTATGGTTATCCTCGAAGTAAGTTACTAAAGGTTTTATAAGTAAGTAATGGAAATGTTTCAATCACCGGTCGATATAACTTAAAGTAACCATTACTAGAAGGTATATAAGGAAGTTTTATAATTGTCTTCATCACCATGATTTATAACTAATTGGTAATAAGAGTTCATAGAGGTCGTGGTTACCCATATATATATATGGGTTATAGCCCGGCAACATTCAGACTTTAATAAAAATTGAAAAAATTGGGTAATACATTTACCAACTATAAAATATCGTAAAATTATTTAGTGGTCCTGTAGTAACTACGGACACCTTTATAAAAACAAATGACTTTATGTATCGAATGTAGTCATTATAAAACTATTTTTATTTATCTATGGTATTTTAGTAACGGAAGTGGTTTTTAATAAAAATCGAAAAATTTAAATAACGTAAATTTTTTCGTATTTAGCCATTGCAATATGTCTTTATTTTAGCCAAGCTGTTGGGACAATACACAAACTAGGTCCACTTGACCTGCCTCTTCAGTTTGCATAATTTTTTATGACATTTTATTTTATTTATTTATTTTTTATTTTATTTTTGTTTTCGTAAATAATAAAATTATTCACTACACTACCGAGGAGAGTAACATAACACACGATACTTTGTCATTATATAAAAGTACTTGGAATTTCTATAATGGTAATTTCTTCATTTAAATACAAGTCGCCATTTTCTCATCTGTGAATTGCAGATAAAAAAAGGTCGGTTAAGCCAATTTTTTAAATTGAAGATATATGGCTTCCGTTTTTATTTTGACATGAAGAAAGTTGATCATTTTAGGTATTTAATTTTTCTGAATTATTTATATAACCCGATTGTTACTTTTATGAATTGATATCATCTAATTGACTATTAAAAATTTTGTCCTATTTAATTGAAGTTCTTAAATATTGCTTAATTTTAGAGTGGTATGTAGTTTTTAGAAGTATCTATGATAATATTCACAGTAAAATTATAAATACAGCTGAATTTCACCACGTACATGCAAAAAAATTGTAATTCTAAGATATAAAAAATTAGGCACAAAATTAGGTACAAATGCGATCCAAAGAAATATGTTTATCTTATATTGCTTTATAAAGGTAACATAAAATTATCCCTAACATTTCAATTACTAAAAAAAATCAATCTGATAGCAAGCGCTCTGGATCCGTTACCATTTCTATTATAAACAAATTTTATAAATTTACCAAAGGAACACCGTTAAGATTTGGTTGATTTCCCTTTGTCCTTTGTCGTCTGGATGTTATAGTTAACATGATTGAAATTTCTTCATCACTAATATCTTCCTTGTCTGAATTCATCACACAAATTGTATAATTACACACATGTTGTCTAAAAACCAATCTATGTAATTGAGCAAGTGTCAAATCGAAATGTCACTTCATTCACATTTAAAGATAAACTGAGTTTAAACGCTCAATTTTGGTCGTTTAAACTAAGTTTAAACGAGGTTTAACTTACCTCTGTGAAACTGTGTTGAAGAGATAAACTGAGTTTAAACCACATCTTAAGTTTAAACTTGAACTGTGAAACCGGCCCTAAGTAGTATATAAGTCCTATATGAAGAATTTATTACTTGAATATTAGTGCCATAATTGTGAGTATATAGGGCTAAAATTCCCAGAGAATTGTAATCCTATATAATATCCCTAATAATAATATGGGAGTACAGCTCATGGGAAATATATACGATCATATTTCCCATGAGCTATCCTCATATCAAACATCAATCCCAAATCGACCCTTATAGTATAAGAACACGGGGAATCCATAATTTCAGTAAGAATTCATTTTCGCTATCAACACTCATTTAAGCAATCAGTATTTAGTGAATTTTTATATAAGATCAAGGGGATCACTTGGTTATTGTATTCCTATAGAAAAGCTCAGAAAAGTTAAGTGTTTTAAACTAAAACTAAAGCATATGAACCTATGCGAATGTTCACATAAGTTTATTATACAGGGTGTTGTAAAAGTTTGGTTACATACGCTAAACTTAGGTAGCTGAGACCGAGCTAAGAATAAAATTATTATAGAGTTTTGCCCCACATTGCGTTGTTTCCTAGTTATGCGGGCAACACTGTTTTGTGTAGCGGATAGTGTAGACTTTTGAATTTTAGTGTATATCTCAGGAAGGAAACAGCCTAGAAAACTGAAATAAATTTTGTTTAACTTTCAATATCTTTCACTTTAAAAAAACATATTGCCCATTCATTCAGTCCCAAGTAACATTGGAGGTTGAATTTCCTATCTTTGACGGCCGATCGACCTATTTTGGTTAATATTACGTAAATTAGACTTAAGAATTTAACCTCAAAGGCCACTCTCCTTTAAGGTAAATTAGGAAGGAAACTTTACTTAATAATTCCTTAAATTAGGTCCTCAAAGTGATCTTGACTTTGCAGTTAATTATTAGGGAAAAATTACGTAATAATTCCTTCGTAGGAATTAGGAGAAATATGGAAATAAATAAGGAAAATTTCCTAAATCTGAGGCAAATTTCCTTACTTTTTACCTAAATTTTACTTAACTTTGAGGTCAACTTTAAGGAAATGTATGGACTTTCTAGTTAGATCTATTCCCAAGTTCAATGCAAGATAACGTAAATATTCCCTAAATAATTCCCT
Organism: Dioctria linearis; assembly: GCA_963930735.1. Lineage (NCBI taxonomy): Eukaryota > Metazoa > Arthropoda > Insecta > Diptera > Asilidae > Dioctria > Dioctria linearis. Next base: position 160,618,112 of record OZ005744.1, read on the forward strand.
ATTCGATTGTGTTCGCCCTCAAAGTCCGAATTCCCAAAAAAGTTAACCTCAAGGTAAATTGTACTGCATTTGGCGAAATCCTTAATAGGTGAAATTACGTAATAATACAACCAAAAATTTAAGTTCATTTACTTTTGTTTGGCTTCATTATCACTGGAGTTATTGAACTGCTCCTCCCATTGAATCATTTCATCAAGATTACAAATGTTGCTCCTATTTACGACACATTTATATCGGAATCAGTCAGGCTCTGGAATACTATTTGCATCTTTTCTTAAAGAAGCTACACTTGACTTGGGCCAATTAATTAATTATTTGCTTCCCAACCATGCGGAATATACGCATATTCAACTGCGTTTGCATTCATCCGCTTTTTAACAAATCTTGTATCCAAATGATGACGTTTAACTATTTTTAAGATGTAAATAAATCAATTCAATTCTTTCAATTGTCAAATCTCCTTTTCCTATTTAATGCGAAATTCCATAATTTAGGGCGAAGTGCCTTATTTTAATTTGAAATTTATTCATAGAAAAAAATTATCTTAACCTTTGAACACAAAATTATCTAAACAAGGATTTTTGCCCTGAAAGTCAAAAAATTTGGTTATTTCATCTAGCCATCCAGGAAATTCGTCGTATAAGGAAAAATTGTAAGTCAAACTAAATTTAAGGTCGAGAAATGTAATATGCGCCATATTTATTTAACAAAACATGGCTGCCAAATATTAAAGGAATGAATTGAAAAATTGCGTAATATCTTAATTTATTTTTTTCCATAGTTACTGCAAAGAAAACCCAAATAAATGAATTTTTCTTAATTTTAGAACGATTAAAGAATATTTAAATTAATTTCAATGCTCTAAATCGGAAACCAAAGAATAATTAAAAAAAAATTTAAATTATTTTCTTTTAAGTTTACAATATGTTGAAAGCGCGTTGGTGTTTTTCGAAAAACTATTTCCATATTTATCAATAAAATTTTTCTCGTTTTAAATTGAACGCTTAGGAGCTGAAAGAATGAAATTTGAATAAGGCCATAATGTTTCAATTTGGAGTTATGTGCCTTGTTTATAATATTTATATTACCTACTAGGGACAACATACACATACAATTCTTATAAAATGAAGCTCCTTCGACATAAACACAGACGTTAACATGATTTAAACTAGGTAGCAAATTAGTCGAGATCAAGGAAAATTTACGTAAATTCGACGTGAAATTTACGTTAAATTTACCAAATCAAGGAAATGAGTCCTGTGCCCTATAGGGAAATAATCCCTGATTTCCCTAATATTTACGTCGGTACGACGTCCCCTCATTCTCCACTTACGTAAATCGGACGTAAATATTAGGTAATCTTAACTTAACCAACATTAGTCGCTGACCTAATTTACGTCAAATAGACGGGAATAGAGGGGAAATGTTACTTGGGGTATCGATACTTTCGAAATAAAAAAAATTTCAAAGTGGGATTTGTATCTTTTGTTTTACAAATTTAACTTTGGGAGCGATTTATTGAAAAAATTTTAATAAAATTTCTTTCTGACAAATTTTGGGGTCGCAATGCTTTATTTTCGACGAATTGTGCTCTAAATTTTTGCTAATATTTGAAGTCTAATATTGTTTTTAATGACAAAATGAAGTAATAAAATGTTGATTTGAATGGATATTGAAAGCTTTTGTATTAAAATGTCTTATTGAGAATTTAGGATAAATTTATTTGCTCTTGGGTTAAACTTATTGGTGCTTGGTTAAAATTTATTTGCTCTTGGGTTAAACTTATTTGTGTTTGAGTTAAACTTATTTGTGTTTTGGGTTAAAATTATTTGCTCTTGGGTTAAACTTATTTGTGCTTGGGTTAAACTTATTTTTGCTTGGTTAAAATTTATTTGCTCTTGGGTTAAACTTGTTTGTGTTTGAGTTAAACTTATTTGTGTTTGGGTTAAAATTATTTGCTCTTGAGTTAAACTTATTTGCTCTTGGGTTAAACTTATTTGTGCTTGGTTTAAATTTATTTGCTCTTGGGTTAAACTTATGTGTGTTTGAGTTAAACTAATTTACTCTTGGGTTAAAATTATTTGCACTTAGTTTAAATAAATCTGCGAATACTATAAGTGAAGTATATAATTTAAAAAATCTTACAACAATGTCATATCACTAAATTTCTATAATAGGGAATATATAAAGTCCTACATAAGCTCTGAATATCAATATGAGATTACCATATAAGTATATTACAGGAAAAATTATTCCTGGGAAGGAGGAGATCCTTAGCGGAAGATTTATTCCCTAGCAGAGCTCCGAGCTTTATATAAGACAAAAATCGTTGGGAACTGAAACATTACCGCAACCACAACTATGCAAGGATGTAAATGAGCGGACTCATTTATCATATGAACTCATCGCTCGACTCAGGGTTTGAGTCCGCTAAACCATTGAGTTCGCTCAACACTTGAGCGGTGGTTTAGCGGTGGTTTATCGCTCGAAACTTGAGCGGACACCCTGGATGAGCGAACTCAATGTTGAGCGGACTCACTGTTTGAGCGGACTCATTGCTTGTGTGGCTAGAGTGGACTCAAATCTTAAGCGGACTCACTACTTGAGCGGACCCAAATTATGTTTTAAATAACATAAGGAGAATCTGATTTAATTAAAATTGAAACTGAATTTGAATGAAATAAGAAAAGCATACAAAAAAGTCAATAATTATATTATTTTATATTAATTTAGATTTTGCTAATTTTCTTAGCAAACATTTAGGGAAAGTAATATGAACATGAGGAAACTCAATTTTGTGAATTATATTTAGATTTTACAGCCGAAAATATGTGTTAACTTCAGACTTGAAAAGTGCTGTTATGGCCATTATTATTGTCATTGTATGATTTTTATACCCTAGATAAAATCTATAGGGTCTGTCTACTAAGTCTGTTATTCCGTTTGTGACGCATAGAAAAAAAATTTTGGGGAGCAAAATGGATTGAACGCATAATTGGATGAGAAATTTATTATTTCCAGAATCAATGAAAGCCTGGAATGTTTCGATATGAGTACGCAATACCAAAATAACAATCAAGCTACGCCATTTTGAAATTCAGCTTATAAAGATGACCAATATTCAATGGAGAGTCAGAAATCCATTTTGGAGTATAATTTTTCAACAGACAAAACTCGAGCGTATATGAAAACAAACATTTTTTGGTGATAAAAAATCTTTTTACAGAATACAACACAGTGCTGACAGTGCTTCGGTAAAAAGATTATTTAGCATACGAAAACTAACGATAGCTCCTAATAGATGTTGTCTAAATGACGAAAATTTTGAAATGCAAGTGATGCTACATATCAATGGAAAGAATATAAAGTAAGATGCTGATTCTATGGAAAAATGTAAGTACAATTTCCTTGAATTGAATTATTACATTTTCCAGTATGGTATTTTCCTTACAGGTTTTACAAGAAAATTAGCAAAAGCTAAATTAATTTTCCTCAAATGATGAGTCCGCTCACGACTTGCATCCGCTTAAGTCCATTCAAGCAGTGAGTCCGCTCAAGATTGAGTCCGCTCAAGATTGAGTCTGCTCAACCAGTGAGTCCGCCCAAATTTCGACCGATGAACCATCGCTCAACTGTTGAGTGGGCTCACTGCTTGAGTTGAGCGATGAGTTGAGTCAAAATTTGAGTCCTTTACATCCCTGCTACTATGATCAAAATAAATTAATCGGTTATGTAAGAAGTTATATTAAGGTAACCAGCATTTTTTTGTTTATCATTTTATAAAACCTGTAAACCGATAAATCAAGTCCTGGTAACCTTTATATAATCCTACATTTTAGCTCTATAAGTGGTTTATAGTGGTCACAAAGAAGTTTCTAGTACTAAGTTTCGAAGCCTCGAAAGAATGTTTGACGAACGAAGCTCCGAAATTCTACGCTTTGAAGCTTCGATATTCGAACGAAAGAAATTCGAAGCTTCGAAGCTACCGTGACCGTGATTCTAAATTTGTAATGCTTATTCGACCCACTTCTCGTTGAGCAATCGAGCAAAAATTTGGCACACTTATTGATCTTAAATGCCAATAAACTTTAATAATTGTATATAATATAAACCTAAGATGGCGTCTACAAGATGGCGGTCACATTTTGTCATTATGGCCAGATTTGATTCAAAATCAATATCTTAGGATTGTCGGGGTGGCGGGCTGCGAATATTTGGTCAAAACTTAACATTTAAAGACGGGGCCGCCAATATGTCTGAAAAATGCTGCCATTTATTGCTCGATTCGACTTATAATCAATGTGTGGCATTTATGGGGTTGCAAATTTTACTAAAGGAAAAATTATTTTTCCATAAGCATTCGACCTCAGACCTCGACCTCGTCTAGGGCTTGGAAGTTGAACCCTTCGAAGCAGGAAAGTTTTACCAATAATTTGTGATATAAAATTCGAGCGAATTCAGATGTATGAAGATTGGGAAAATGTTGGATAGCGCAGTTATTTTTTCGGCGATATATCAACCTTTGGCGCAATCCACGGGAATGTTCAATAGAATTAATAAATGTCAAAATAAACTGTAAAAAGTGTCTCCAAATTTACAATGGTTTACTGGATAAATACTTGAACTTGAAATTTCGTAACTCAACAGAAGTATCATTTAAATTCTCTGTTGGGTATTATGTGTTTGATTCAAGATTTGTAATCTAGGTGTAGGGCTTCTTCCGGCTTTTTAGTAAAATTTCGCGCACTGGTTCCTGAAACGAACTCAGGGAAGGCGAGCTCAGCTAATTGCTTCGGAATCGAGTTGTACGAAATATTTTATAGTTGCTTTTTTATTTTCAGTAGTTATAAATAATAAATTTTTGTTATTTTGTGTTAAACATTTGAATAGTGAATTATAGGCATTTCATTCTATATATTGGAAATTCGGTACTTCCAAAGCACAGGATTATAATGAGTAAGAGTTGGGTTTGGGTGCATTGCACAAATCTAGTGACAGTCTAACCACTATTTGTGACATATGTGACATCACGGTTCGAAGTCATATGGATTAAAGAGCACGATAAATAATCAACTTCGAAGAGTACACAATATAACGCCGCCACAGCGAGAGTTCCAGAGGAACTACCAAAGGTTGGAAAGGTGAGAATTGTATAAGTAACAAATTTTAATACGTTCACTGCGGAATCTTATTTTTTGTTCTATCGGTAATTGACCACCGTAAAATCTCACAGATCTCGATTTTTAGTCAAATCTGAGCGTATAAAAGATGAAATTCGTCCCCATTTTGGGTCGCCGCTGTATTGATTTTATATTGTATAAATTTCTAAAAGCGTATTTTCATCCAATATGTTTAAGTAGGGCAAATTTTAGCTGAAAACAAGACAAGACAAGAATAGTGTGATATTAGCGGTAACAGTCTTGAAACACGTTGCGTTTGAAATCGTACATAAGTATAATAAAATATATTTATATATTCTTATCATAATCAAAAGATTTATAAGACGTCTATTCCCCGAAAAAACTCAAAAATCTTTAAACTTTTTAAGAATTATTTCAATTCACCTCGAATATTATAATTTAACCGAACTTTCCTTGTGATTGCTGTATAGTGTAGCAAGCACATGGAAAGTTCTCGCTTCGAATAATTCGAAGCTACGAACCACCTGCTTCGAATTCCATCAACAGACCTAGTTACTACTATAGAAAAAAAATTGTTTTTTTGGCTACCGCCCTGTGAAATATTATACCATATGAACGGGGCACCCTTTAAATATAGAATTGATTAGCTTAGAAAAAATGTATTCTATGATTATATAAAAATCATTTACACACTACCCTAATCACTTCATTTCACTCACCAATCATGATAATTTATCAAACTTGCGAAAAGATACATCATCATCATCATCAATTTCTGTTCCTTTTCCGAATATTTTTTTTTCGTCTTCTTATCTCAGATTAAGCTCAACTCATCCACAACTATCTCTCACTTTTGCTTGCAGAAATTTTATTCTGTTCGTTGCAAAATTCTATTTACTTTGTGAATGCCAAAAATCTTGTGGATCGTTGTTCCACTTTTGAGATTTCACATCTCTCCTCTAATCCTATAAAAAGATTACTTTTCTATGACTCTCACTGCGCCCCCATCTGACTTCTTGAAATTTGGTTTACCTAGTGGCTATAGACGAGTATGTTGTAAGACTTATCGATACTATCGGTAACATACGTGTCAGTAACCATTCAAATAGAAATATTCCGTCTTCCTTACGGTTCAAATTGGCTCGTTTCCAAATTTCAATAACAAAAAAAAAAACGGGACAGATAAAGATATGACGATTTTTGTGCAATCGTCCTTAAAAGTCGCCTTGGTGAGTGGTGAAGATTTTGAAGAGAAACGTGTTCAACCATCACCTGGTATTTTACAATATTTTCACATATGTATACATATAAACTCGTATATGTATGTACAATACGTAAATATAGGTATAATAGCTATATACCATGGATAGTGAATGGAACATGAATATGTATTGAATTTCGATACGATATTTTTCTAGAACGCGCTCTTGTTAAGGAATCAGGAGACGTACCAAGACTTGACGTAAGTAGGTACATAGACAGGTTCGTTTACGCGATAAGAATTTTGCACCTTTCGAAATGCACTTCTAAAGTTAAAAAAAAAAAATAAAGTTAAAAATGCAAATGAGATATTCACAATCGTTTTCACCCACTTCCCACCAAGTTTAAAAGAATGAGGTTATGTTGGACTTCTGCACCGAGTTGTGTGTATGCGAAATAGGGGTTGAAGCGTTTTACTTCCTTCGATTTCCGAAATTTAACCTTTCTTTTCTCCTTTATTTTTTTGAATAAGGTCAGAAAATTTAGTAGAAAGGTAAGGGTGGGTAAAAGAGGAAGGGATGAGGTAAATTTCTCTCTAAAAAAAATTGTTGTGCGACTTTTCAGCTTTATCTTGAAAATATGCAAATTTGATGCCGGAAAGCCCGTTTATTCCTAAATAAAACGACTCTGCACCTACTATCAGTGTTTCGAAGAATTTTATTGTACTCTTTACGAAATTGGCACAATTCAACGATACAATTTTTTTTATTGCATTTTTTGTTTTTGTTTTTTTTTTTTTTACAAAATCTTCTGTTTTCAAAGGTCTATTGTCTACATAATTTTGGTTTTGTCATTTTATGAAAATGCTGAGTTTTGGAGACATAATGTAGAGAGCCTGGTCATTTTGTTGAAGTATCTTTTTTTCATGTGATCGCATTTTTATCACTCCATTTTTATGGTTGTAGTTCATTATGGTATAATACTTTGGGTAAGTACCTACCTAAAGAAATGTTGGAAAGATTTTAAGCAAATTACAGTATTCTTGTTATTTTTTAAAGTTCCTGCTATATACAGTGAACTCTGTCTAGGGCGGAGAGGCATGGGACCAAGAAATATTGTCCGTTAGAGCTAAATATACCGGGTATTTCAACCTAGGTGGTCCATAGAGTAGAACGTAATAGTACTAACCTAGGCAAACAAAAAATTGAATGGCAGGGGAGGGAGGGGTCCATACCAATCGTTTCGGAATTACAGGATGATTAAGAAAAAAATGTATTTTTTCACAAAAGTTTTTACCATAAAAAATACAGGGTATATGGTCACCTTCACCGCTGATTGTATACAAAACTTAAAGTCCTTTCCAATGACTGCTCAATTAGCTCCGTACTCCTCTTGTCTTCGGAGTTATTGTGCTCTAAACTAAAAATTTCGAAATTTATTACCTTTTTAAATAAATTTTATCAGCTCACTAACCCTTGACTAAAAAACTTTGCGTCTGAGCGCCTGAGTCTCGTTCGTGACAAAAGAGTTTTAGAGTAGTAAACGTGGATCGATGTACATGGGGTTTTTTGATTTAGAATGAATTGAATTGAATGAATGAATTGAAATTTGAAATTCGGGATTTGAGAGTCGAGGCTCGAGAGTCAAGATTCGAGAGTTAAGATTCGAGAGTTGAGATTCGAAAATCGACATTCGAGAGTCGAGAGTGGAGAAAGTGTAGGTATAGAATTTATAACTAAAATTTAGAAAATAAAATACATTAAAAAAACTTTTAAAATAAATAACTTTCGTGTATAAATTGCACTAAAAAATAAAAAAATATTTTTTTTTCTCAGTGATACAAGAAAAGTTTCTTTAGAAAATAAAAACATGCTACAACTCAGATTAAATCTTAAAAGTTTGGGCATGAGTTGCAGTTAGACAATTGTATTAATAGTTATTGATGCCCTGACTTTTAAGATTTAATCTGAGTTGTAGCATACTTAGGTAATAAGTAAGGAAATTTTCCAGAGATTTAGGAAATTCTCCTTATATATTTTCAGATTTTCCTCATTCCTATGAGGTGAATTAAAAAGGAGTTCTTACGTTATTTTTCCCTAGTAATAACTACAAATTCTAAATTACTTTGAAGGTCTAATTTAAGGAAATCCTAAGTAAAATTTCCTTCCCAAATTACCTTAAAGGACCGTGGCCTTTGAAGTTAAATTCTTAAGTCTAGTTTACGTAATTTTAACTAAAACATGTCAATAGGCCCTCGATCTCGATGATAGGAAATTCAACTTCCAATGTTATTTCTATACATCTACAGGGTCTGGTAGTAAGTACTTTCTGCGACTACTTCTTGGTGTCCCAGTCCATGACTATCTTATCATACTGTCTATATTATTTCATGCGTCTTTGTATGCCAATCTCATAGTATATATGTGACTCAAGCCTAGACTCGATTTAACTTGACTATTATGACTATTTGATCATGTTGTATATCTGCTAAGATGATTCGTTGTTTGGTTATTTCATAGTTTATACGTACCCCAACTTAGACTCTATTTGATCTTTGATTGTTATCTTACAGGTTTTAATCTTGACCACATATCATCGATGTAAGCTCTCCCGGATACATTATATGTAGGTTTATCCACAAATATCCGCTCCTTCCATCTGAGGCTTACCAAATATGTTCAATCAATATAGTTTTCTATCATTTTGACGTGACTACCTACTGAAAACATTTTTTCCTAAAATAAAAATTACCTACATCATATCAAAGTGATTGCGGTAGATCAATACGTACATAATGCTATGGAATATGTTAATTGAAAAATTTTCATAATTAGCTACAGATATATTTATATGCAGGTACTGTAAATGATTTCTAAAATAATTCTGGCAAATAAATTTTAATTGACATCAGTGTACCTCAAGGCTCATTGATGACACCTTTGCTCTTTACTTTCATAATGTATCTCCAAGGATAATTGAATTAATTCGACATTTATTTTTTATTTTACATAACACAATTTAAATTCTGAATTAAAATTGAAATGAAATCATTTCATTTAATTCCAAAAGAGGGTAGATAGGGATACCACCAAAAATTGTTACCTTGATGTTACCTTAATGAGAGTGTGGGATTTTGAAATCACCCTCCAACGCAAAAACGTACGAAGTTTCATAATCAAGGGTCCACTAATTTTCCGGTTCGTCTTTTTGCATAAACTCTTTTCTCGGTGAAATGATTCTCTTTACGTATTCTCATCGTCATTGGATCCTCTCCTTCCCCTCCCACCACCCTCCGACTATTAAATGACATCAAAGGTGTCAATGATAACATTTTCCGGCTTATGTACATTCTCTCCGGCTTAGGGTTAATTGCTCGGCGGAATCTTTAATAAAATTCACACACACGAAACTAATGTGCACACGTATAGCATCTACACCGCTGTAATGAATACTTAAAGCACCTGACGGGTATGTAATTAAATGAAATTGAGCGGCATCAATATGCTGCTGCCGGATATATGTACCCTAACTTACCTACCTACCTACCTACCTAAATGGAAGCACGCTTCAGTACTCCCGATTGTCGGATTTTTGAGACTAGATATACACAGTTAATTACGCCATTACCAAAAAAGATGCCAACCCCTAATAGGTGACGAAAGTTCTAGTTTAGAAGATATCTATTTCAACTGGAAAGGTTGAAATAGGATAAAGGAGCGGAATCGTATATGTGTGGGTATATGTGAGTGATATTGTTTTAGGACTTATCGCTAAGTAAGTAGGTATGTACATACCTACTATGTAAAGGGAGATATGTTTAACTTTGACTAAGAGTTTTGGTGTCATAATCGAGATACATAGATGGAAAACCTGTAAACAACAGAAATGTTTTCTATGTAAGCAAAAAAATATAAAAAAAAAAATAGTCTACCTACAAAAACTGAGAAAAGCACAGATATCTTTGATTGACAGTTTCGAGAAAATGGCAATGGTTCTAATGAGAAGCATTTTTATATTCAATAAGAATATTCAAGGAAGCTTGTTAAGTTGGTGATTAAATCGAACCCTAATTTGAGTTTGAAAGCTAAATTTTTGGAATTTTTCACTAATTTCAATATTCATTGGCAGCTGGTTAAAAGAATAGGAAAAGGTACTAAAAAAATTGTTTATGGTCAGAGAACTGTGGCAATAAGTCAAATCAGAAGGGGTGCATATCAACGTTGGCACTTCCATAAAGTGTATAAAGTATGCTAAATTAAAGCTAAAAAGATTGAAGTGCACCTGCGATTAATATATATATTTTTTTTATTTTAATGGCAGGGGACAGGAGACCCCATCCCAAGCACGGAGGCCATAGCGGCCCATTGTGCGATTAATATTACAGGCACTATAATTTTATTCGTACGTCTATGGGGTATACATCGTTATACCAAATCCTCAAGGCTCGATTATGGGACCATTACTATTTAGCTTATATGTACATAAATGATCTTTTTAGTGTTCAGTTTAATTTTCCTGCATAAGATTATATATATATATATACGAAAACGTATCTCTAAATATGAATATTTAAATGTCCTTCGACTTGAAAGACACCGGCAAGTTCTAATTCGTCATTTTTGTTCTGTACTTGGGTAGTGTTCTTACTTTGTGTACATGCAAGAAATAAGTGGTATTCTCTACCGGCGGACATTCAACGGACGACCTTATCTAGCCGATTTAGGAATAGTTTAAAGACATATTTTTTTAGATATATTCCATTGATAATACTTTTCTCTCCTAATATTCTCAGCTTCCTTCCATTTCCGGCTCTTGTTATCCACCACTGTATTATTATATTTTGTCTATATTAGTTAGCAACTTAGTATTAAGGTATTAAGGGGTCATATTTGCCCAATGTATTTTTATTCAGAACTTTTGCAATTATTACAACTTGTTTGTATCTGCGAATGCCTCTTACATATAAAACGAATACATCTGCTGCATTTCATTGAATATTTTCTGCTATTGGAAAGATTTGGGCACAAAAAGCAGCGTGATCGTTTCAAGATTTGCGTCCTTTTTTGTTGTTGCTCTCTTTGGACATCGAAAGCAACACGTTTATGCCCGCTACATTGCGGTATTCTCGATCGACATGACATTTCTTCCTGCAGTAGAGATGATCCAATTTCTTGAAGGAAAATGCGTCGCTTAAATTTCTTCGTATAATTCCATTGTGGGTTTACTGTTTTTCAGATGACATTATATGCATTATAAGCTGATATATCCAACATTATGTAAAATAGCGATTGAGGCCATCTATTTGTTCCACGCTTACAAGTATACGTTCGTATAAGTTGATCCAATGTATCAACCCCTCCCTTTGTTTAATTATAAGACTTTATTATTTCAGTCTTTTTAGCCTCACATTCACATATCTTCCTCTCATGATGCACTGTGCTAAGAAACCTGTTTTTCAATGAAACATATGTCATAAATGTCCTTTTATTGATGTTATCAAACAGAAAAATTGAAAAAAATTGTGGCCTTTGTCTCATATCCAGAATCTATTGCGGCTGACATGTTTTGTTTTTGCACAAAGTTCCAACTATTAATGTGACGTGAGAAAATTATCGCATGTTATATTTCGTCCCTTTAGGCTCTTTATCAAGTCAAGTACAACACGTTAACATAAACTTGCAAAGACCACGCACAACTGGTAACAACATCACAAAGCGCCCATATTTTCTGGGCTTTGATGGTGCTTGAAAGGGTAACTAATTGTTCATCAACAGTAACATTTTCATGTGGATTGAACATCTTTTGCAGGTTTATTTCCCATTTATCCCAAACATCTCTAATGGGGACTAGTTTGTCTTGCGCATGCCTTTCACTTCTGTGTGTTCTTCTATCGAAACGTAAAATTCGAGATATATTTTAGAATCTTCTGAGACTCATTGTTGCTTGGAATATTGGTTTACCTTTCATATCGTCACATAAATTTTCCAAGGCTTCACCATGAGATCGATAAACTCCAGCCAGTAACAGCAGACCAAAATATGCCTGAATTGACGTTTGATCAACCGCTATCCACTTATCGCCAAACGCTTTTGAGCCTACAGAGAAAAGTGATATTAGAAAATGTTGTTGCAATTTTTCCCTAAAAAACCTTCTATCACAGACAAGAAATACCCAGTTATGGACGGTAGTACTAAGAAAGTGAAGTATGGAAGAGCTCATAGCAAACATCAATAACTCACTGATCTCGGCTAAATATATCATGGGTACGAACCATAAATGTTTTTCAATATGGGCAAAATTTCATTTCTTTCTTAGAATTTAAATCGACCATATTTCTTCAGAATTCGTGTGGTTTAGTGGTGGCTGTAGACGGTTAATTTTTTCAATTGCTGATGGAATAAGCAATTCAAATGTAGATATTATATTGGTAACCCTGGAAATGGCATATTGAGTTGGTCCAGGTGTAGCTTATAATATTTTCAGTAGACTAACGACTCGCACTTGAACGATCCGGTTTTTCAGAGCAGAAATATTTCCTGCATTTGGAAATATCGTTGGTGATACTGCATAACCATGAGACTACTAATGTCACTACCGCGTAAGTTAAATTCAAATTCTAAATTTCATCCTTTGAGGACAGAACTAAAGGAGACAACATCCCATAGTAAAGTATATGTAAGACTGCGTAGCCAAAAATTTTCGCCATCTTGATTTTGGCAGGGTATTTGACTGTCACTTTTTTGTAAACAAAGAGCCCCGAAGTAAGTTTTTATTAATTGTTTCGTAAGAAAATATTTTATAAGTGAAATAACTGATCAATTTTGACTGACATAGAAAATGAAGTGCCTGGTTAATATATGTAGAAACAACTGGAAGAAAAAGCTTGCGTGGGTGTCTTTTCACTTGTAAGTATAAATTTAAATTTTTTTTTTGTGAAATAACTACTATAATTAAAATTATTGCGGGAAATTCAACAATATTTCGAGCAATTTGTTTTGCTTAAAACTGTCAATTTATGGGGTGTTTGGCGCAGAGACGTAGTTACAAAAGTGATAATTTACCTTTTATAGGCTACCTCGAGATGAAATTTTAAGAAGGAAATGGTTAATGGCTATTGGCCTAAATGATAGTGATATAAAAAGAAGGAGTTATATATGCTCGAGCCATTTCCTCTTCAAGGATCTATTTTCTTTTGAAAAGGAAACTGTCCTTCCAAGAAATGCTGTTCCTGTACTTTGAAATTAAGTACCCTAGAGCGTGATGTTGCTATTTGAAACAGTAAAGCTTTTAAAGTCTTATACTGACAGTGCAAAAGACACTCATAGGTCAAGAGCTCTTTCCCGATTATGCTGATCATATGGCTGAAAACGGACATTATGCCTTACTAATAAAATTAATTTCGGAAAAATACTTAAAAATTCGTTATCATTATATCTGCAAAAAGGCGTCTAAAAAAATATCAATTAGGCAAAAATTTACAAAATTAATTTTATTTAAGGGTATGTAAATATAAAATAGTACATGTGTTAGGATTAGAACTATATAGAATTAAGTTTCAGTTCGCAATTGAAAAGATGGTATATAGGGCTACTCGGGTAGCGGCCATCTATGTAAAGTAAACAGCTAACGCGCCTGTGTACAATATCTCTTGGGTGGTGTGAAAGATTGTGCGAAGTTTCTAAGAAATGTGTTTAAATTTTCGCGCCATTAATTAGTTGTGACATTTAAGCCATCAACAATTTTAAACGCCGCCACTGGCACTTCAACAAAAACAAGAAGAAGAACGAAAGTTGCTACGATTTTTTCATCACATGTGATCTCCTTTAGTTCTCTCCTCAAAGATTTCAACACACTAATTTTTTTTTATTATAACGACTGAACCCTAGAATTGCACGACAAACATCATGTTATTTATGTTACCATTACCTTCATAATTGGATTTCGCTACTCTATTCAGATACGAGATAATGATATTGCTAGTATCTCGGTTATGCAGTATCACCGACGATATATGTTTGTTGACCACAACCTTCGTTAGATGAAGTTTCCTCTACATCGGAAGGTAAACTTTCGCCATCGGAAACATTTAGTTGGTATACGGATCCGCTTTCGGACAACAATTCATCTTCTTCTGAGTCGCTGTCATAATTTTCATATTAGTTTTCTTCATTATCACTACTGCGCAGCATATTTTCAATTCCTGCAGCACACAATTTTGCCATCTAAGAAAGTAATTTTATTTATCGACATATATAGTATATATCAGAACAGATTCACGCTTACCTTCAGATCCTATATAATACTGGAAAAAAAAACCTATACACTTTGCATTTTTCTTGTTATGTTTACGATATTCACTCTTGAGGTTCTTTGCATATGCATTAATTGCTAAGGTATGTGAGTATGCTTTATATAAGTATTAACGGCCAATTAGTAGATGAATATCGGTTTAGTTGATTGCTATTTTTTTGGCAGTTGTTGCAGACTTTTGTGGTATGTATTCCTTTGGCCAGTTTCTACAAAATTGATCGCCACATGCTGCTAAATGTTAATTGGTTAGGTGTTTTCACATATACGTGGCTCTGGAGGTGCTTTTGCCTATTTAAAAATGACCAGGAGTTAATGCACTAAGCTCATTTGAGTCTCTGAATAAGAATTTTAATTCGGAAAACATTTCTTCGTAATTATGTATATTCTTCATAAATATTTCTTCAATTTTGTTCATAAAACTTTTCTTTGTAAACTCTTTCTTTTTCTTCAGTAAACTTTACTTCGTAAATTTTTCTCGCACATCTTTTCTTCGTAAAGCCCAGTACTAAGATCCGCGCTAAACTAAATTTTAGCGAATCTCCAATAATGAGCCGTTCTTTAAGCCTAGTACTAAGGTCCGCTAAGCTAAATTTTGTATGAAAATTTAGGAAGCTAAAAGATATTGGCGAAAATTTATCCTGAATTTTAGCGAGCGCGGTACTAAGGTCAACGCGCTAAATTTGTCTTTGGGCTTTGATTAGAGATGGCACCACCAGTAAGTCTGCAAAAAATTTAGCTTGAATTCATCCGCCCGGGCCTTTCTTTACCGCGCTAAAAATATTTTTTTTCAGAGTTCTGAGATGTGATAAATTTATTGACCGGATTTTTGTAGTTAACGTCCTTTTGTACGTCTTTGCTATAAGTACAGATGAATTGGATTTCTTCTCGTGGGTATATTTTCAATATCACTCTTAATTTTTTTTTAATGTTTACATTATTACATATTATTTTCATATTTTTTATATTTCCAAATAATAATTTTAATTTTAGAAATATTATGACCGCGCGTTGTATTTCCGTAAAAAAATTGCAAAATGCTTCTACTTCTTGTTTTTAATATATCTTTTCTCTGAGTCTTCGCTGTCATATTTTAGCTGGTAAAGACCGGCCCGATATTGGAGACCCGCTAAAATTTAGTTTAGCTCGGACCTTAGTATACTAGGCTTAACAGTGGATAACTTGATATACCAAATGTAATGAATCAGCAATGCAGTTATACCGAAATTTATACAAAAACTTTTTCTCCACTCGCTCACATGGTTTCCTTGTGTCTGGGAAATAATTTTCCAAGAAGTACAATTGAACATTGGGCCATCCAACCTCAGTAATTACTTTGCTTCCTTTACCACTTCCCTAGAAAACCGGTTTGTATACTGCATCAAGAAAACTCGTGTGATTGCCCATTAACTTGCACACTGGACACACTGAATTACTTAAAAAATCAATTCACTTCTACGCATTTATGTGCTATTTACATAAAACTAATACTAACGAATTTTTCATGTAGGTGTTGTTACGCGCAACAAAGTGAAACAAGCGACATCTGTTGGAAATCGAAACAACTTTAGGTTAGTGACATCTAAGTAATCTTTGGGTTCGGAGAAGGTTCCAGTATAAATACGGCGCTACTCACATCCAGGAGGCGGAGCCTTATTTCATACAGCGAAGTGAACGAGCGATAACTAAAGAGTTGAGTTGATAATTGTTTGTGAATTGTGAGAGTAAACAGTAAAGTTAAATAAAAGAAGGACTTGTTATTGATATCTGAAATATTGTATTTAAAATAACGAACCAAGGCCACGCGCGTAACAGTATGTTTAAAATTTAAAAATAATGTACTGGGCAAAATTGACTCACTAATACAACTTGCGTTGCTTTTTTCATAGCGGCCATATATAAAATACTTTTTAAGTTTTTTTATGTTTTCAATAAAAATCTACAAATAAATTTTGACACATTTTTACAGGATTAGGGTTAATATTTCGTAGTTATTAAAATTAATTGTGTAAGCAAAAGATTGTAAGTCTTGTTGTACATTCGACCAGTATAAGTAAATTGAAAATTCAAATTCAAATTCAAATTCAAATAATCAAAAAATCTAAAAATATATATTTAGTTACATATTTTTACTAAACCTCCACTCAAAAATTACGAGTACTTTGCAGTTTCCCTAAATTAAGTTATCAAGTAAGAAAATTTAACTATTAAGAAAAATACAAAAGTAGGCGGTAGGTAAAAAAGGTTGACTACCGCTGCACTAGAGCAATATATTATAATAAATGGAATATACCTGTCAGACAGTCCAAACTTATTACCGTCAAGAATTATCCCCATGATGTCTTTATTGATTCAGGAAGGGATCTTAAGCTATTAAGAACAGATTTCTCCCCACACTAACAGGATAATTACCAGGGCAATCAGAGGGTATTTATGTAGACACATTTATCCTGTTTAATGAAAATTTGAATATTGTTAGACATACACAAGTGATTTCAAAACTAATATCTCCATAGTAGAAGACATTTTTATGAGTATGAAGATGGTTCCATTAATCACTGTTAAATTAGTTTGCATCCTATTTAAGCCACTGAAAAAGCCATTAATTTACTACTCAGAACGTAATGAATTATTTTAGTACAAAAACTTTTTTTATTTTGTAAAATTTGTATGAGTATTTTAACTAATTCACACTTTCTTTGCAAGTGCAAAACAGAAAATTAATGCTTGTTCGTGGGACAGATAGTCGCTATCTCTAGTTACTTAGTATAAAGCTGCAAATACTCTTGTTTGCGATGTTGCTATTTCTTAATTTTCTCTGTGGAAATTAGAATCCTTTTTCTGGAGAACCATGTCAAAATAGATTTCCTGGCTTTAGTTAAAAAGATCCAATAAAAAGTCAGTAGTGTTATGCACATATTGCCGACATCAGCATTGGAAAGTATCTCTAACCTCACATCTATCACATCGTAGTGGTTGTGGAAGGTGTATCCCGCGGAATGTATAATGTATATGATGGATTTTCTCAGAAAGAACTTTGGCAAAGGTCATACTTTGATTGGAGAAGTTTCAAATAATATTCCTAAACTAGCTACAACATCAGATCATATATTGACAAGACTCGCATCGTTCCAAATACTCAATATTGTGATGAAAGATTGAGAAGCTTGAAAGTTAGCGACTATCTCCAGTGGAGGACTAGTCGTATACCCTCGACAGACGATAGCCATGATTCTAAAGTACCTACATCAACAAGATAATCTCTATTGTGTGTCACCCCTGAGCTTTTAATTATTCCACATAATCGCCACATCTTGACATTGACAACACGTAGTAGTGATTCTGTAAACTTACAGTTGCAGCTTTTAGACGAAGCTGTTCGTGGCGGTTATGACAAATTGCATTGTTTAAGAACAAGTTTTTTGAAGAACAGGAAAACGGTGATAAAACTTCTTCTTTTCATCATCGAATATCGCCGCACACTTCTGCAAATAGTAACATAGGCCTTTTATTTGCTTTAAATTTTCGTGCACTATTATAAATACGTCCATTTACAAGAACTGTTGGATCACCTAGTAAATCATTGCAGTTGGTTGCTGTCTACTAATACTTAGGCTATTGCGAACAAAATTTGATTTAATGTCAAAATCGTCTGTCACCATATATTAAATTGGAAATTAGAAATATTTTCAATTACATATTGGAAATTATTTTTAATCGTCTGTCGACGGCCTTATCATATACGGACTGGTCCAGAGTGGAGTCGAGAGTCGGGTCTTTTCTTGAAACAAAAAGATTGGACAAACTAGATAGGCTCTTCTATATCTTTGGCCAGAGTTAAGTTGATGTTTGAGTTATCTATCGAAAAAGTGCTATATGAAAACAAAAATCTGAGGACCATAGCATGTTCTGGAACATTGTGGGGCAAAAGCATGTCTAATGTTCATGGAAATTTTTGATATAAAGCAGGACCCGTGTTAGATTTTATAATTATCACCCGCTGTCCACAGAAGAAGTACAGAATGATGATTAGATAGAAATTTCACAAATCGCTTGATGTCGAATTTTTTGGGAGTGCTAAGATAATGCCAAGTCTATAATTCTGTAGAAATTTGGAAGAGGTTTTAAGCACAAGAATTAAAAAGAAACAAATGGGGGTAAAAAAAAAATGTTTTATAAAGTGACATTATAGGCCATCTATATGCCAACTTTATCGGATCGTGTTGAAAAAGATCGGTATCCAAAATTCACTAGCAAACCTAAAGAAAACTAAGGAAATTCTCCTATGGAATGATTGCAGGTTTTCCCCTTTTCCTTGCAAAACAACAGTCGTCATAAAGCTTTTGTTTCGGCTTGTTGATTGATTGATTGATTTATGAGGTTTGGGACCCCTTTCAGGTCCCCCGAACGAAGGCCAAGTCAAGGCTCATTGTTCACCCTCCAGACTCATGAGCGAACACTCATAGGTCCCAACCGGATGCTCTTATAAATTTCTGTATTGGCTCCCAGCCCTCCTTGCCGGCATCATGCAACTCTGGTGTGAACCAAGAATTCTGTAGCGTATTCCTGAGAGTGCCGGGCAGTGACATAGAAAATGGGTCACTGTTTCGGACTCCTCTCCGAAACCCCTGCATATAGGATCATCAACAAGTCTCATCCTGTGACGGTGGCCCCTGAGAGAGGAATGCCCAGTGAGAATGGACACCAGAGTTCTCAGGGTTGGCTTGTTGAGTTTTAGGAGCTTATTCGTATGATTTAAGTTTGGTGTTCCCCACAGTTCCTTTGTTGTCCTACCCGTGGGAGCTTCTAACCAAAGATGACTGTGTTGGCGGTCAGCCCAGCTTGAAATGATTGAGACAAGGTGTTTTGGTGCAATCCCGACTGTAGAGGCAGGCTCCTCTGAGGCTGCTCCAAGACGAGCAAGTTCGTCTGCCCTTTCATTCCCGCTGATGTTGCTGTGCCCCGGCACCCAGTGCACTATCACCCTATTATTCCGAGAAAGGGAATTCAGGGTGGTTTTGCACTCCATTAATAATTTGGACGTTATAAAGGGTTTACACAAAGCTTTGCCAGCTGCTTGTCTGTCCGAGCAGATGGCTATCTCCTTATTCTCAGTATCTGAGCTAAGGAGGTGTCTTCCCGCTTCAAGAATAGCCTTGACTTCTGCCTGGAAAACCGTGGAGTGGTTTTCAAGGTGAATGGAGAACTCAATTTCAGGCTCCTCACAGAAAACTCCCGCTCCGATGCCTTCATCGGACTTAGAACCATCAGTATATATTATAATTGGGTTTGTCAATGGTTGAAACACGGAATGTGATTCCCATTCTGCCCTGGATGGAATTCTATATTCAAAATTGCTTTCCAGCATGGTCTCGAGGAGGTAGTCGCTATCTCTGTCAACGCCAGGTGCGATAGACTGCACGAACTCATAAATGGATTCATGTGGAACCCTTGTTCCCCCATGAATCCAGCCGAGGTTAAGATGCAGCCTTAGCGCTGTAGTCGACGCCCTCTGCTTGATATATATTTGCACCGGGTGTATATTGAGGATAACCTCCAGAGCCCGGCTGCTACTTGACTTAAAAGCGCCGCTTGCGCTGAGAAGGCACAGCCTTTGAATCTTCTCCAGCATCTTGTGATGGTTGGCGAAGTCCATTACATTCCACCATACCGCTGAACCGTATGTTAACATGGGTCGAATGACACTAGTGTATATCCATAGAATCATATCCGCGGTTTGAGTCCCCACTTCTTCCCTACTGCTCTACGGCACATTGCGGACACTCTAAGATCTTTGTTCGCTCTGTCTTCGAGGTGTGGTTTCCATTTAACTTTTTGTCTAGAATAATACCTAGGTATTTCACCCTGTCCTTTAATTCCAAGCGCGTGGAGCCAATTAGTGGCAGGTTTAAACTGGGGATATTCCTTTTCTTGGTGAATAGGCATAAGTCAGTTTTCGGCTTGTTAATCGGACATATAGCAGCAAGCATTTCTAGGCTAACTAAACATAAAACAATCCCAATTGCAGTTGGTAATCTATATCATAACCATGATATCTAGTATAAAAAATGGATCAATTAAAACATGATAAGTTTGAGTAGATTCTCCTCTGGGGTTTTTCTTTTTTTTATTTCCAAATAGCTTCATGTAGCTATATGCGATGTTCTTTTCTAAAATTCTCAAATTTAAAAACACATCCCCGCATAATAAATTGGAAAGTAAAACTGAATAGAACTCTATAATAAAAAAAACTCCTCCCCATAGAGACTCTAACAAGCTCTGCGCATACTATACAAAAGTGAGATTAATGGATTTCGGATTTGGTAATTATATTTTTGAATACTTCCTTAACTGATTTCTTACATCCTTCAATCGTCTTTTATAATTCTCTGCAGCTCGTGTAATTCTAATGCCATCATCATACATACATATATCCACACAAAGCTAAATTCCCAGATGAACTCAGTGAATCAAGAGTATACTTACCTTTGGCAATGAGTCGAAAAGTTTTGTATGCACCTGGTGGAAACATGAAATTAAGTTTCATAATCAATTTACTCTGAACGCTATTCGACGACATGGATATCGCTGCATCCTTCCTAATTCCTTGAAGAACAGAATGTATTTAATCCTGGAATACACGCACACACACTCACACACATACATCTCATACACACGCGTTATAACTTCTACGATTACTACATATTACAGCCAGAGTTAAGTATAAAATTTGAAACAAAAGTTTACTGGGAAATTTTAGCATACATTGAAGAGGAGAAACATTATCAAAATAGAGAGAGAGAGAGAGAGAATGAGAGAGATGACAAGTAAAAGAGTGATGGCAATAGTTATAAAATATCTCTATATATCTGTCTACTATATCTAAGTACATGAAGATATCCATCCAGGATCTGCTGAAAAATTAACTGTTAAGTCAGAGAGAAATTTGTAGAATGTACCGACTACCGACAGATGAACGAGAATGCAACCATGTCGAGCTAGCTATGTCCTCCTAATTTCTTGCATAAATATGAGCTAAGCAGCGTAACACAAAAGGAATTTAACATTTGAGTTATTTTTAGTAGGAAATTGTTTAAATTGAATTAAAGTGGAAGTAATTTTTGTCAAAACCATTAAATTTCAAGTTGTTTTTGTACTGTTGTAAACCAAACTGAACTATGCACACACACATACACAAACACACATAGCTACAATGAGACATTCCAGAAGTGCACTGCAATTATCTCTAATTGAGTTAAAGTTGAGAAATTTACTGAATTCACTCTTGCAGCGCACAAGCAACGTTGAAGTAGGTACAAATTATTTTATATATTATTTAATTTTTCATAATTTTATATACAAAATGAAGTAACATTGTTTCTAATTTGTTACCATTCTGTAACCATGATTTCAATTTTCAAATTTGTGAAATAGAGAAATTAGATATGATTTTTAGTTTTTTAATTTTAGTTTTATTTAAAATTTACCATCACTTAGAATTTGTTTACAAAGCGTATAAATATACCTAAGCAGCAGTGCTAGAACATTTGAGTCACTCAACTAGAAATTTTTTATAATTAGTAGAAACTAATGGGGGGTCATTAATGAATAACTGGATTTATTTGAAGAAAATACTACGAACTAATATCCTAAATACTAACTAGCTGGACAAAGTTGCGGCATTAGAATATAAAAAAGATAGAAAAGGTGAAATAGCTAATTATAGGAATATTGCCCGGTCAGGAAAATGGAAACTAAGTTGACTGTATCTTCACCGATTTCAGTAAGTTCTTCGATAAAATTGCACAAGCTTTTGCTCTTCAAGCTTGATATCCTCGGATTTCCTATTGTTTTTAATTAAATGTCTAGAGTCATATTTATCAAATAGGACCCAGCATGTTCTGTTTAGGGTGACTGTCTCTTGTTAAATGCCTGTACGTTCCGGTGTTCCTCAAGGTAGCCATCTTGGTCCGCTGCTTTTCATCTTATATATTAAAAATTTGCCAAATGTTATTAATTTATCTGATATTGTGATATATACTGACGTTGTCAACTTTTTAAAACGGTCCGTAGCTCTATTGGTTGTTCCGCTTTGCAATCAGATATTGACAATTTCTTCATTAAGTGTACTAAAAATTTTATGTATACCTAAATATTGACAAGTGTAAAGCCATTAGCTTTACCCGTAAAAATTGTCCACTTCTGACTACATACCACATTGTATCAAAACAGATTAACCTGTTTGTGCCCTTCCTTCAACCATACTCGGAAAGACTTCATACATACGCGCAATATAACATATGGGGACTAGGACTATACATATACCCGTATATTACCGTAAATTTTTTCAGACGTAAATAATAAATAAAACTATAATAGTTTGACAGATGTAGCGTAAAGGTGAATAATAATTGGACTTAGTTAACTAATGTAAATCAAAATTTAAATAATAAATAAAACTATTGACCGACGTGAATTAAAATTGAATATTAATTAAAATAAATTAGTTTTGAAAAAATGTTAAACCAAAGCATAGATGGCGCAAATCGTCTCCAGCCAATTTTTTTTCTTGTAAAAGAATGAGATAAAAATCAGCAATAGAGTAAGCGAGGTAGGCTTTCAAAAAATTGGGAGCGGCTATGTTAAGTTTGATTCTGCTCGCCCAAACATGTTGTTCTTTCGACCAATATTATAATAAAAAATTAACTTAAGTAAGATTAAATGTGATGCAAGATAAAAAAGGGAGCAAACTCAATAAAAAAAAATCAAAAGAAGAGTCTAACGAACCACACTCTACGTTTTTGTTGTATTGGAGATAACCATAAAATCAGTCGCACCATCAGGGCCACACTGCGGACCAAGCAATATATATTCACAGGAAGCCCGGGCTCTGTCTCAGTGGTCTCCACCTCGGAAACACCAGTCTACATAGTTATCGGTGGTTGTCAAAGTCACGCTAGAACCTGAATATATGCGGCGTCTCTTCAGGACTCCAATCCTACGTAAAGGGTGTAAAAATTCAAGGAAAAACCAACGGTAAATATTTTTTTTTTAATTTCTGATTCGATGGAGAACTGCTTAAATACGCTGGAAGACATAAACGTGCTGCTAACAGGTTCAAAACCAGACAAAGTTGTGACGTCACCCATGAGGTGACAAAGCTCCCTTACGAAGCACACCCTACCGGAATGTGTGCTCGCTGTTGAAGAACACAGTTCTAACCATTTGAACATATTGTACAACTTAGCCAGATTCATCTACACCGAAGTGCCCGCTACTGTAGGACACATAATTGGAATATAACAATATCTGGTGACCGCACGGTCAGGTGAAAAATATTCGATAATTTTACAATTACAATAGCATCGCTCCTGACAAAAATAATTAAGTTAAAGACATTGGTATATCTTTAGACAAATTAATCAATAAGGCTAATGACGCATTAGGCTTTATAAAAAGATGGACGCCTGATTTTAATGATTCTTTTACTTTAAGGACCTTATATCTAGCTTTTGTGCGACCTATTATTTAGTATTCTATCCCCATTTGGTGTCCTTTTTATGATAGATGATAAATTACTCCTGTAAAATGCTATACACTTAGACTTGAGCGGATTTGGCGTTAGGTAGTTACTTTTGGCCGAGTCAGATATTCTTTGTAGATCGTCGCTTAGCCGAGAAACGCAATCATGGCCAAGCCCTATTGGTCGGTCATCAGCGTAACGGTTGACTTTTGAATCCTGTAGTATCATTGGGAGATCATAATTGCAGCAAGAAAAGAAAAGCGGGCCTAATATTGCTCCCTGGAAGTGGTTTAAATTATTTTTACCGACTGACTACGACACTCCAGAAAGCTTTTGATGCAATTAATTGCGTGCTCGAATACCCCAAATGTTGCTGGATCTTCCTAAGCAGCCTAATGTGATTCACTGAATCAAAGGCCTTGTTGAAGTCCAGAAGTACCAGTATTGCTATGTGGTCATTGTCTATCGAGTCAGTTATGTCAGATACTACTTTAAGTAAAGCATTTTCGGAACTATGACGTAAGATTATTTTTATGAATCGTAGAGAGATATTTTCTGGCCCAGTGGCTGAAGATTTAATGCCATTAATCGCATATATAACCTCGTCTGCATCTACGCGCATCTAAAGGCAAATTCAGAATGATGTGTGTTGGCTTGGCTTAGCGCCACAAGATCAGGTAACTGTAGCACTGGGACAACAACTTGACTTTGGATGGAAGTGAAAAGCCTGTTTAAACTATCAGAATCCAGGTTGCACGTGGGCTAGTCTCTGCCATATATTTCCAGATTTCTGCATAGTTTCCTTGGATGCTGATTGGGGATAAGTTGTTAGCCATAATACCGCCGCTTCGCTGCCCGAATAACCACAGTTACTCCATTCCGGAAGATCCGATAATGATTCAGATCATCGTTGGATTTAGTACGTTTGAATCTCTGATAGAGTAATTCCCTGTCTGCGATCTATTTTCGGATCTCATCCGTGAACCAAGGAGAACCCCGGGAATGTAAAGTACGTGTTCGAATTGGGACATATTTATCATAAAGATATTTTAGAGAAGCAGTTAAGTACTCCACCTTATCATCCACACATAAATCGTTATAAATAGCCTCCCACGATATCATGGAGCAGTCATTAAAATGTCTATCACAAGCAATGTGGTTGGAGTCCCTATAGGTGAAAGTGGAGCTAATTGCATTCGAATCAGCAGGGGGATGTCATATGTCTTGTACAAGATATCTTGGTCGAAGTCCTGGATGGCGTTAATTGATTGATATGAGCACAGACTAAATTTTCTTAAGCTACTTACACTCAGAAGTGAGGTAACTAAGGTAGCCTTATTGTTTCAAATAATTATTGGTGCTGGCGCTCCTGAGCTCTTATCTGAAATTAACTTCAACATTCGTCCGCGAACTTTAAGGAATGACTCGCATACCTTGTTAGATGTATCTCATCATCGCACCAACTACGGTTATAATGAGCCTATTTGCTCTATGTTGAAAGCCTTCGATGACCACTCAGATCTCATTGATTCTGACTTAACCTCGACAAAGTTGAAAAGTCTACTTTACGAATAAAAGTAATTTTTTGGCTTTTATTTGTAATCAGTTTTTTTTTTTATATTTTTTATTTACATTTGATAGCTTGTTTTTTTTTTCTTTTTTTATGGTTTAATATTTGTTAATTATTTTTATTTTTGCATTCTTTTCTTCTCTTTTGTAGTAGTCAGGAGGAATTTGTTATCCTGTTAAGTCTGCTAAATCAATAAATAAATTATCGGCGTTGCTACGTCTTACAAACATTTTTTTTAGATATTTCGCTTATCTTAATGCTTACCAAATCTACAGAAGATACTGTGTGTAACTCAGAGGTGTGAAAGTGGAACGGGATAATTTGCACTTTTGTAATATGATATCGAGCACCGGCGCCCCATAAAACATTGCACCTTGAAAAATAACGTTGTAAATGATAATTTCATTTTCAAAATTCAAGATTGACCTACGCTTTATAAACGGATAAAATATTTTGATTAATATGTTAACTCTGTTTACAATTGCTATTATGTATTTTGCGTAAGTAAGCTTCGTGTCCAGGCAAACAACTAGATAGTCCATAGAATATCAATGCCGTTTAATGAGAGGTTGGCACTTGGAAGGTATGCCATTTTTCTCTCTCGTGTGAAAAATATGAATTTCTTCTTCTCGGAGTTTATTTTTATTCTCCATGTGTGGAAATAATATGAAACTGCAAGAAGTCCCAATTGCAGCATAGTTTGAGTTTTTATTCGGTCAGGATCAGAACTAAAGATAGCTGTATCATCCGCAAATACCGAAGAAAAACAATTTGCGATAGTGCGGGAATCGGAAGTGAATAGATTGTACAATATTGGTACCAAAACAGATCCCTGAGGAACACCAGCGGTGACCTGTTTCTAACTAGAGGATACTGCACCGATGTAGACCTTGAGCTTTCAGTCGCGCAAGTAATAACGGACGAGTTCTACCAGATGTACAGAGAATCCAAGGTTTAACATCTTATAAATTAGCGCATCGTGCCATACCGAGTCGAATGCTGCTTGTACATCAAGCAATACAAGTCCTGTAGATTTTTTCAGGTTGAAATTGGTTTTTACACGTTGGGAGATTGTCAGAACCGGTTCTATTGTATTATGTCCTGTTCTGAATCCAAATTGGTGATCAGGTAGGATTTTATGATCATCAACAAAGATTAAAAAATGTCTCTTGACGACGTTTTCTAAGATTTTGACAGATTATATAATAGGCTAATAGGGTGGCAATTGACAGGATCATCAGGTGATTTTCCAGGCTTAAGTACTGGAATGACTTTGGTTCAATTCCACGCTGATGAAAGTACTGAAGCTTTAGGCAACGTTAGATAAGTAACTCCAGATCTGAGCAGAGTCTTTAACCACAAATGGAATATACCATTATGCCCAGGAGCTTTCTTACTATGCAGATATTTTAGTATGATTTGAAGATCCTTAGGTTTCATGTGATAAGACGGATCGATCTCGATGTGTGTGAAACTTAATTGTTGTTTTGCTGCTTCAACGAATTGACTATCGTAGTGTCATTAAGATCTATGGAGAGATGACAAAGCTTGCAGCAAATTTTTAGGAAAGAATTTCTGCTTTATCACGGCTGGTAATATAGATGTTGCTTAGATTTCTGGAAATATTTATAGATTTCCGTTAATTTTAAATAATTTTAGCTATAAGTATTCCAAAAAGGTTTTGAACATTTTTCCATATTTTGGAGTAGTGAGTTCCATTTTTGATTTCTCCGTACAGATATTTTAATGCTGATTTAATAATTATAGTTCATATTTAAAAGATGGTAATCTATAATGTATCCAATTTCTCCTAGTCAAGTTTCTTTTAGAGATTAGATCTACTATGTAGTGTGGTAGACTTCCTGTCTTTCGAATGTTTTCTAATTTTGATGAATACATAAAGGTGAATGAATGATGTTAACCAGCAAGTGGTAGCCCAAGGTAAAAAGCACTTGGAATCACTTACAGAATCGACTCATCGACTTATCTTCCGACGAATCTCTCAATTTTAAATTTCATTCATCGTTATCAAGATCTCAGTTTTGGCTTTCCGTAAAAGGTGAATATCGTTTCCTTAGTGAGCAGGCGATGAAAATTCTGATTCAATTCTCCACAACTTATGTATATATGTGAGAAAAGGCCTATTCATCTGTCACATCCATTAAAACACGATACCGATCTCGGCTTGAAATAAATGCAGTTCTCCGTCTTGCAGTAACAACATTGGATCCAAATATCCATTCAAGTAAGAAGGAACATCCATCACACTAGGAATGTATAATGCTAAAAGTTTGATATACTTAAACCATCTTTTAATTATTTTGTTTTTACAGTTTTTGTTAATTTTGTTTATTTTATTATGGTTTATTAAAAAAAACTCTCATAATTTGGTTACAATTAATAGTTTGATTTTATTAATTATGTAGATTTTATGAGATCTTAGGTCACAATTTATTTTTATAAATATATTTAACACGCGAGACTTAAATTATGAATTTACTGGTCCGTTAGGTCAAAAAGTTTTCCGACCGCCGTTCCTGACTATGAAGATGATAACTACATCGATGATCTGCATATTGATGCTGAAAGTTAATGGAAGTAAGAAACGTACTTAGTTCTCTTTTTCTTAGACATTTATATTTTTATAAACAAAATAAATTTCATTCCATATTTTTTTAACACAATTTAGGCTTATTTATAATTTATTAATTTTTTTTTATTACTTTAGTCAATTCCTTCCTGCTTTCTTTATTCATTGATAAACTTTTTTATCAAAATCGAATTTCATGCAATAACGCCAGTTTTTCCACTGTCCTGTAACACTTCAATTATATCGACGCAGAATATGCTCTTTGGAATTGTTGTATATGGCTTTAACGAAATTCGTCACATACTTCAATAAAT
The DNA here is from genome assembly GCA_963930735.1 of Dioctria linearis. Classification (NCBI taxonomy): domain Eukaryota; kingdom Metazoa; phylum Arthropoda; class Insecta; order Diptera; family Asilidae; genus Dioctria; species Dioctria linearis. The sequence goes on from OZ005744.1 coordinate 160,646,757, forward strand.
GTGTACCATTTGAACTTTCTGCCAAGCATCTTTCTGCTCAACATTTTCTCTATTACTCATTAATATCTTATAATATAAATCTTAAGTATAAGAGAGCATAAATGATATTGAAAGAGCTGCAAAACATCTCTATCTCTCTCTCTCTCTCCCTCTCTCTTACTATCTCCCAATATTTCTGTCCCTCTTCTCAAATCCAAAAATACGCAAAAACCTTCTTCAAGATATTTTTATTTTATCAACATTTCAAGAAATCTGAATTACACGAACGTACTCACGGTTTGTAGTATAAATGTAATCGCGAAAAGATCTTATCAGGTATATGACTCCATTAAGAAAGTGTGATAAGGTGCAAGGTGAGAAATGATTTTCAATTGTTGATAAGACGGACGTCTTTATAATTTTGTGTTATACTTATAGTCGTGAGTGAACAATTGAGAAATACAGCACAGTTGATCGTGCCCACGATGGTGTTTTTGGTGTTTGTTTTATATGCATCCAGAGCCGCGCTACCATTGTTCTATTAAAATAATTACAAAAACAAAAAAAAGTGTAATGAAAAGACTAATAGAAGTAACAATTTTAGCGTTCAGTTAGTGTGGCATTTAATTAATTTTAACTTAAAATTTAACATCCACAAATAAAAGGAAAAAGTTTGATTTGATTTTGTGATCGTTTTGTATTAGTGTGCTGTTGTTGTTTTTTTATATGAAAAAATGCCGTGTTTTCTTAGGTTTTGCAGTACAAAAGATAGTTTTAGTGTGACTCTTGATAGAACGGACGAGGTAATTTAATTTTTGTATTTTTTTTTTATTTTTTCCTACTTCTTCGATTGTGATAATTATCTACGACTTTTTCTATATGTGAGAAAATAAGTTGTTTAGGGTTGCATCAAGAAGATGGATACGGTCTTACAAGGCCCAGGTGGCTTGAATTATATTGAATTGCTGCATTAGTTAAAGATTCAACAAGTTCAGATCTCCTATCTACATAATAAATATGTACCTGTTCGGGTGATATAAACTGATGCGAATTGTTACCCATGGCTTACTACAAGAGTCCGCACCCTTATTATCCTTATGCTATATCAACATTATAGACGGCTCAAAACCTACGAAGCCAGGTTGTTGTACAAAACTGCTGGAAATAGAACAATCACAGCGATAAGACTGGCTAAACGTCAGTGTTATAGTTCCAAAATTAATACTAACCTTGATTCAAAAAAGTTGTGGAGGAATCTACGGCAAATCGAAGTATATGGTATGGATAACAGCTACTGCAGTTTCCCACCTCATGAATTGAATGTTGTTTTTACCTGGATCAGTAACTCTCTTCATGAAACGTCTACAATACATCAGGGTAGTTGGATTGGATACCAGTAAGTAGAATATTGGATGGTTCTAGTAAAATATTTTCTTTCCGGTGCGTTAACATGGATGAACTTATTTTAGCCCTTAATTCAATAAAATCTTATGCTACTGGCCCTGGTGACCTCTCAGCGTGATTTATATAAATATTGCAGTCATCTGTAAATTTATTATTCATATAATTAATTCATGCTTGTCTTCATTCTCCTTTCCCTCCAATTGGAAAATTGCTAATATTCTTCTAATTTCAAATAAATCTTCTCAAGAATCTACAGTTGATTTTCGACCAATTAGCGTACTATATCTAAAGTTGTTGCGAAACTAATGTACCGACAGCTTTTTGAACACGTACACAAAAATAATTTATTGAGCTACTGTCAAACCAAATTGAAGATGCACTACAGTTGTGAAACTGCCACCTTAAAGATATCCACTGACATAAGAAGTGCTATGGATCAGAATAAATTTACCACCTTGGTCCTTTTTGATTTTTCAAAAGCCTTTGATATACAGTTGATCATATCATTCTCTTGCAAAAGCTAAATGCCTCTTTTAAATTTAGTAGTACAGCAGTATCGATGATCGGTAGTTTTTAATGAGTTCACAGTCAACAAGTCAAGCTCGATGATAGAATATCCACTCCACTACCGCTGGTGCGAGGAGTGCCTCAAGGTTCTATCATGGGGCCGTTGTTGTTCAGCCTATTCATTAATGAGTTTCCTTTAATGGTGCGCGATGTCAGCATTGCGCTTATTTATGACTAGATAGCACGCATTAAGTGTAATTTAGACAGTATCCACGCTTGATCTACAATTAAACCCTAGTAAGTCCCAGTGTATAAGCTTCTACAACAATTCATTTGATTTGATGGTTGTTCCACCAGTAGTGTTAAATGGTTCCGTCCTATCAATAGTTAGTAAGGTCACCAATTTAGGGATAACCTTGAACAGAAGTATGAAGTGTTGTGATAATGTCAATACGCCATTGCGGAGATATATTCTGGTTTACGAAGGCTTTGGCTTTCTTAATATGTTACCATGCAATATTCGTTTAATGCTAGTGAAATCGTTGATTTGGCCTTATTTCACTTTGGGTAGCATCTATCAAGCTGGATAGTGTGTGTGTGGACATACATTAGAGATTGCATTTAATGACTGTATTCGATTCATTTTTAGATTACGTAGGTTTGACCATGTATCCTCTTTTCGAATACATTTACTAGGATGCTCGTTGAAACATTTTCTACAACGTAGCCCACTAATGTTGTTGTATTACATACTAAAGTCAATTAAGCCGGAGTGTATTAGAGAGTTATTCTTGTTTACAACATGCCAACGGAATAGAAATTTAGTGATGCCACGATTTCATAAGCTGGTCATGAAAAATTCGTATCCTGTTCAGATCATCCGGCTATGAAATACTTTACCTGCAGCTATCCAAACAGCAGGCACTGTTAGTGTATTTAAAACGCAAGTTCGAATAACATTTTTATTTTATTTAACATGTATAATTTATAAAATAAATTTTATCTTCGAATTGGAACTACACGATTATATAACGTAAACCTTACTAAATTGATTTAGATTATTTAATTTTATATTTTACTTCTTTTTCCATTAATTATCTGTAGAACCAAAAAAGATTATAAGTCATCTATGTACTGTCACCAGGAATAAATGTATTTGAATTTGAACTAAAACTATGACAGATAGTGTGACAGTAGTTGATCACAATTTAGCATTAAGCAAACTGGATTTTAGCTACATTTCTTCTTATGTAAATATGTTTATGGCGCTATTTCTTTCGATCTCGTTTTTGCATTTAGTGGAGTCTCATAGGGCTCTATTGTAGGACCTTTATTATTTATAATTTGTATTAAAATTTGAAAATTTAAAATTCATATCAAATATATTCTGATCATATTCAAATTTAGAATTTTACACCTTTAAGCCTAGTTGAAATTATGCTGTTTGGCCAGTACTGATGCAAAATTTAAACTCGTTTGATTTTCGCGATGCTAGTAAATTTCTGCGCGTGTAAACTGCTAATACTATCAGCATTGATGTTAACACTGTGTTTTATAGTAATAAAAATAGAGATTACTCTTTATGATTTTTTACCGGGGCAAACATATATTTGTTCAAGAAGGAATTTATTCGGATTCTCCGGTATATAGCAAAAGCTAAAAAAAAAATTTTATTTGTTATTTCATCACACAACCGATTTTATTTTTGATGACAAGTTTGGGACCTGTTGATGAGTCAAAACCAAGACTTGAAACTTGTCACTAAAAATAAAATGGATTGTGTGATGAAATAACAAATAACATTTTTTTTTTTAGCTTTTGCTATATACCGGAGAATCCAAATAAATTCCTTCTTGGACAAATATGTGTTTATAGTGTGCTGCTTCCAGCTTCTGATGTACCAGCGCTAGTCAATCAGCATAATGTCAAGCAGGCTTTAGGGTTGGTATAGACTATAGAGGGATGCCATAAATCGTATAAATGGCGGCATGGCAGTTGTAGTTGTTAGGTCCATTAGTAATAGTTTGAACATTGACATGACTAAATCGAATGCTATCGTAATATACACAAAAATTAATTGAAACAATATTATCATTCCATACATACAGCAATATCATTCCATACATACAGCAATATACTACATAAAAAAACAAAAGGTCATAAAGATAGAACATAAACCAGTAACGCCTCGCTAGAATATAAAATTTACTACTGACTCGCTCTGATGTATATACAAAAAAAAAAAATTTCTTACTAAATTTACTTGAAAATTTTACAATAGAGACTAGGTGTAAAACAAATGAGCAGGCTAGCTAGTGTCTACTTCTTCCTGGCGCACAATGTATCTTCCTATGAAATATTATCTATCCCATGGAATAGTGTACAATCTAAAACTACTGTGGATGAGCAGGTAACGTTTTTGTGTGATACCCTGAAAGACTTACATGAAAGGCATGTTCCTCTTATAACTAAAAGAGTGGTTAATTCTCAGTGTCCTTGGTTTTCACATAGAATCCTTAATTTGATTCATACTCGTAACAGAGCTTTCCTTATGTGGAAGCGATTTCGCTCCTCCAATTTTTGGGAGCAATATCGGATTCTCCGCAACCGTGTGACAAATGCCATTTACATCTCAAAAAAGACGTATTACTCATCGATACTACGCACCGACCTTCCCAATAAGCAGCTTTGGAAAAATATTAAATTTTTGGGTGTAAAATCAACTAAAAGTACAAACTGTGAAGTTGATCCCGATACCCTAAATGACATCTTTTTGTCGGATCAACCTCCTGTCTCCACAGGATACAACTTGACATTTTCTTCATTGTCATCATCTCAATCGCATGCGAACTTCTCATTCCAAAGAGTTTCTGAAATAGACGTATTGGATGCTTTTAAAAATTTAAAGTCGGGCTCCATTGGTTTCGACTTGATTAGTCCCAGATTTGTTCGTCTATTATTGCCTAACCTTCTTTCTCCTTTAGCTCATATTGTCAACACTTGCTTCATGATGTCACGTTTCCCTAACCATTTCAAATTATCTAAAGTAATTCCAATCCCTAAAAGTCCGTCTGAATTTCGTCCAATTTCTATTCTTCCCTTTTTATCTAAAATCATTGAGAAAATCATGTGTACACAAATCAACAATTTTCTGTTAAGTAACTCTCTCTTACATAGCTGCCAGTCTGGTTTCAGTGGTTTCAGAGCAAAGCATGATTGTATTACCGCACTGCTGACAATTACAAATGATATTAGAGAAAGTTTGGATAATGATATGTTTTCGGCGGTCGTTTTTCTTGATTTTTCCAAAGCATTCGATTCAGTCGATCATGAAACACTTTGCTTAAAACTGATAAACAACTTTAATTTTAGCATACATGCCGTACGACTGATTTCTGACTATTTATGTGGACGCTTTCAGGCAGTCTTTTCCACTGAAATGCTCTCCTCATTCAAAGCAGTCAATTCGGATGTTCCACAAGGCTCTATATTGGGACCGATCCTGTTCATTATGTTAACCAATGATATATTTTTAGCTGCCCTCAACATTCTCGTTTACATCTCTATGCCGATGATGTACAATTATACATCTGTCGTCCTATTGGTTTGGCTGAGGATGGGGTGTTTTGTATTATTATTTTGGAATCAATAAATAGGTGGTCAGCTTTGAACAAACTTAAATTAAATCCAGAGAAATCTAAATGCTTAGTAATTTATAAAACATTGCTTGATCTAAACAGCTTTCCCGTGGTTGAACTCAACGGTTCCACTATCGCTTTTGCTCAATCCGCTCGAAACTTGGGTGTAATATTTAATAGAACCCTTACGTGGAATAAGCATATAGATATCGCAATTCAAAAAGTATATGGTGGTCTCCGCACACTGTGGTCATCTGCCTCATATACTCCACTCTCAACGCGCTTATTACTAGCTCGATCTTTAATTGCTCCTATAGTAACCTATGGGTGTGAAGTCATCTGTCAACTTGACTCGGAGTCCTTCTATAAACTTAATATCGCTTTTAATTCAATAGTGCGATATGTTTACAATCTTCGGCGGTATGATCATGTTTCGCGATACGTCTCGTCTATTTTCGGATGCAGTTTTTCACTTTACCTTAAGTTTCGGTGTACCTTATTCTTGGCTAAGATCATTAAGTTTCAATCTCCTAATTATTTATACGACTGCTTACAATTTGCTAGATCTACCAGGACTGTAACATTGATTATTCCTTGGTCCAATTTTGTTACATCAAAACGCCAGTTCTTCGTCCACCCTGTTAGAATTTGGAACATTTTACCAATTTCTTTGAGAAATTCTTTGGGGATCCTCACATTCAACTGCTTCAAAAACCTACTGTTTGAATTTATGAAATCTAACTCTACTTTATTTAATTTCTAACTTAGTATATTGTATATTCACATCTAGCTCGATTGATTGCTTCTTTATTATTGCAATTATTATTTCAGTTTTAAGTTTAGTTATAGGTTTACATACTCCTTGTTACTATTAGGTACAATTATTTTTTTTTTTGCACATTATTTCAATATTTTGGAGTTTCGATATGTTAAGTTTTGTTTTTCTTTTGATTTTGTATATACTTTTGAACTTGTACTAATTATAAGATCCTGCGTCTTCATTGTACAATGCCTTAATGAAATAAATTAAAATTGAGAATTGAAATATTATATTTAATTGTGTTCAGTGATGTGACAATAAATATGAGAAAGCTCCAAAGTATTTTATAAATTTCTTCATTAAAAGTTCAAGTCCATGAAAAATGGACCAATATTAACCACCTCAATCTCAACGGCCAAATATGCTGGCATGATCCTCCCTATTTATTACATTTCGGATTCATTTCATTCTATATTATTGCGGGTTATGTCATTTAAATAGGGTTGCATTGTTAATCCACTCATCCACCCTTTTTGTATTATACTTTTCGAATAAACAGAATATTGCGATATTTTGCAAATGCAACAAGTTACCGCATGTGTCGGTTGTGGATAGTGCCTCCACCAATGATACTTCACCTATAGGAAATGATATTGGGGCCTCTTTGAGAACGGTATCAAAACCTACGGTGTGTTTTCCTCAATCGTTTCTTTCCAGAAACGTTTTGTGAGGACATATTGAGGTATCCGAAGTCCGAAAATATCGCAACAGATAGTATTTCTTGACGAAAAATTAGTAAATGTTCTAAACCGGTTGCAGCGAATTTGCAGGACAAGGACAGGACATATTTTTACAAGAAAAAAGCGGCTTTTTATTTTTGCCATAAAAAATAAAAAGTCATGGCTTTATATTTTTGCCAGATAAAATAAAAAGCCTTTGCAGCTTGGTTTTTTTAGCTTCAAATTATTATAGGTCAGGAATAACAGGGAAAGTTGGCTTTTTTTCGTAAAAAGTCATAACTGATTCGGTCCCTGTTATCCGTAGTGAGAGACTGAACGGAAGAGTGAGTCAAGACGTTCGTAAAACGTTTTGAAAATCTTAAAATATGGCAGGGCTTTATATCCGAGCATTCGTTGCAAGTAGTAAGTCCAGGAGTAGGTGCCCTGGAGCACCGTTTCATGCAAGAAGCGTGAACAGATTTACTACACATATGCAAAAAAAATACAACTATATCTTATGATTTTTTGGAAGAGCATACTTTACAAGTCGCCATGCTAAGTGATCCCGATGTTATAAAATTGCTGAGACAAGAACCAAAGTAAAAATGAAAACTTAATCTGCGGGCAAAGCTCGTTTTATATTGTGGCAATGAACCAGAATAAAAATGCATCAGTTGCAATGCAATATAGAAAAGAAAAAAAATCAATTTTTTTTATTGTCGGTATGTAATTTATCAATCAAGCAAATCACATTAATACAAAATTCAATACCGCTTCAGATAAGAGTGTTGTTGCTGTTATTGTGATTGTGTGGTAAATGATACGGAAACAATCCATTTAGAGAGAGTTTTTTTTTTTGAGTACCTATAAAAACTCATTTACAGCATTTCTCTATTTACATTATAGGAAAAATAGAATAGAAAAGCAAAAATAAAAACTAAACAATTCAAAGATACGATTTTAATTAAGTTTCTCTTGTGGTTGCTTTTTTAATTAGCTGCGATATCAGAGAATAGTGTTCATGTTTTACCTTGTTTTCATGATAAAGTTTGATAAGAGGAATGACAAATTTTTTATAGTGAAAATCAATCGTGAAGAATTTGTATTTTTTTAATGACGTCATAAATCTGGAAAATTCTAAAGTGTGGAGATTTTTTGTTTGTTTTTATACCCTAGATGAAATCTAAAGTGTATACTAATTTTGTCATTCCGTTTGTAATGCACAGAAATAATGCTGGTAGAGCAAAATGGATTGGACATCCACGCATAATATTAAAAGCTATTTTGATTTTTGCATGCCTGTAAGTCCATCTGTCCATCTGTCCGTCCGTCCGTTTGTGTGTCCTCACAATAACTCGCGGTAACTTAGAGAGCTGAAATTTTGCACACGGCCATTTTAAAAAAAAAAGTAAATTTAAGTTCGAAAATCGCGCAACTCCTTCGTAGGGTTGCCATACAAAAATTTCGTTATTCACTATGTATTTGGAAGACCGCGTCAACGTAGAGAACTGCAATTTTGTACATGGTGTTTTCATATTAATAGTAGATAAAGTTTTTAAAATTGATTAAATCGGGCAATCCCTTCTCGGTATTGCAATATAAAAATCATTGGTTTTTTACGTATACTCTGAAAACGATTAATCTTATATGGTTTTAAAGTACTGAAAAGGTCTTCAGAATATGAAATCTTATAAAATTGGTTATAATCTTTTTTGCTGTCCGACAAACCATTCTAGAAGTATAAGCGGAAAACCACTTCAAAAATCAAGCTTGCACAGATGGATTACGTTACAAAATTACATACGGGCATTCATCTGGAGTATCATAAGAGATGGTCTTGCAGCAATTCTACCTTTTTTACTTGTTTCTTTAAATAAAAGTAACAAGAAGAATCACATCCCTATCCTCTCAACTAGTAAGGAAGAATCAAATTTCCTTAAATCACCCTTGGACCCCTACCTGTTTCGGGGGAATACTCAACTTTACCGAGCACTTCTTGTTCATTAGTCCTCGTCTTACATCAGTACACGAAGCTACAATTTTGTTCAGCCAGCAGTTAAATAAAATGAATAGATAAAAACATAACAAATCAAGAAAATTTCATTATACCTGAAAAAATGTTTTTTTTTTTTTTTTTGTAAACTCTTAAATATTCTCAAGGAATCCAGTTATGAAATTCTGAACAAATTTAGAACGAGAACGAGCTCATGTCTCAAAACAGAAATAAACAGATTTCTCTCTCTGGAATAAACTTAATTACTGCATAAAAGGTCTTTGCTTTACAGAACTACATATGTATGCGTACATCCATCACTACTTCTTCTGTTCAAAATATGTATGTACATATCTTTCTCTACAGGAGGAAGAAGGTAGAAGAAAGATTTAAATCCAATTTTATTCAACACGAATAGAACAGCATTTTGGAGAGGGTGAATGGAGTGGAGTAAAGGAAACATAATCTTAAGTATTTTCTTCAATATTCTCTCTGACTATTTAAAGCATAAATTTTCACACAAGTCCTTAAGAGTTATCACTTGTCACAAGGAGTTGTTAAAACAAGTTTGTGGAATTTCTAAAAAAAATAAAAATACATAAAAAATAGGAATTCGCACCGTGTCTACATTTTGTTGTATAATCGGATTCTATTCTGCGGCAATATCCTTGGCATTACCAAGTTTGTTGTGTTCCTACCTATATAATATGTATATATGTAAACAACATATACCTAGTATCTATCGATATTGAAAAGCAGTCTGATTTATGCATTTGTTGAATATGCAAATATTATTTCCTATGAAGAATTCTTCTCTCTTCGTTCAAACTCTCTGATAGAGCTTTGTCAGATTGTCGTAGATTTGTTGTTATATTATATCACCCCGCCCCCTCACAACAACTACGGCTCATACGAAAAATATGTGTGCATGTTTTAGAACACATCCAATAAATGCATATGTTTTGTAATTATTTTGAATTTAAACAATGAATCTCATCTAGATTTTTATTTTTATTTACCTTTTTGGATACCTGGATAGGTATTTGTAGCTAAATTTATCAGTAGAGGAAGTTTCACTAAAAAACAAACAAAAAATTAGTAACGTTTAAATTTATATTTTATTTCGTTATTTTAACTCACACCATTTTGAAAAAAAAATGGGATTTATATTTGTCGTTCAGACTTAGAAGGACTCCAACCCGAAGACGACAATTTTGTAGTAGACTAGGAAGCTGAAATTTTGCATGGTGATTCTTCTTATACCGTAGAGGTGCGAGAAGAAAGATTTTTGAAAATTCGATACTTACAGGCCCATTTATCAGTTCATTTCTAGGGGAATTTTGTTTCAGCGAAATTTCGCATGGTGGTACGTCTTATACAGGGTGTTTCATAATTGGTGCACATAACTCAAGAGTTTAATAGCTGAGGTGGAGAAAAACAAAAAATTATAAGGTGAGAAGGGGGCGGGAGGAGACGGTAAGTGGGGATTTAAGATTTTCAGTACTTCTTCCATTTTACATCCTGTAACTTTCTTGATATACACCCTATCAAGGTGGTCAAGTTGTAGGACGTCAAAGTAAAAAAAAATTGGAAAAAAATTCCTAATTTTGTAAAATTTTAACGACTTTCCCGCCAAAATGCATGATGTGATAACTATAGAGTTTTTTTACAAGATTTAGAAACCCCGGAGCACATTGTACCTACCGAAATGCAACCGTTTTTAAGATATTACCATTTCTATGATTCATAATTTCAATAATTTTGCTAATTTTGCGTGGAATTGCATAATCAATTCGAATTCGGTCGTTTTACTTGGCAATTTTGACGAGTTTACCTGGAAATCCGCGCACGAATTTCCGATTATTTAGCCGTAGAGAACTGCTTTGAGATTCCAAGCCCTTGATTGTACTGGTAGTTGGAATTGAACGCGAAATCTAACAATATTTTCATGTTTTTCCCATGTTATTTTCGCAAGTAAGTTAGAGAGAATTCTAAAAATATTCCATGGCATTTCTACATGGAATTCCTAGGGATTTCAATGCTTTTTCTGCATTTTTTAATTAATGAAATCTAACAGAATTCCAGATCTCTGCACTGCTTTGTAATGGAAACTTAACATATTTATGATATTAATCTTGGTAAAAACGATTATTTTCTTTCAGCCTTATTTATTTTTCACAGAATCAAATCCCCACTTTTTACCTACATAGAAACTGCATTTATAATTTCACCACCAAAATGATTTGCTATTTCTACAGATAATTTTGTTTTACCACTCGCTCTGTAGACGCTAAAATAACAATTAAAGGAACTTTTCGAAGCATTTCATTAAAAATACAGAAGCAAAATTGGATATCAAGCATTGCACAGGAAAATGAAGTCACGTACTGTCAAAACAAAATTGTCCTTAACATTGCGAAATTAAATTGTTCGTATACTTCGAACACATTTGTAAAGCTGAAAATGGCTTCCTGTAGGCGGTGTAAAAATAGCTGTGAGTGTGAGAATGCCGTCACTTTTCTCCACATCTGAAATTTTTGCTTTTTGGGTAGGCGCAATTACAATCGTCAGTAACAACATTAATGAAATTATGAATCATAGAACCGGGAATATCTCAAAAACGGTTGCATTTAGGTATGTACATATTGGTAGTCAAATTAAAGGTAACATTCCGGGGTATCTAAATTTTGGCGGGAAAATCGTTCAAATTTGAAAAAATTAGGAATCTTTTTAAATTTTTTGAGTTTGACATCCTACAACTTTCGACGGAAGGTAAGGGAAACGCTGGTTGGACATTTATTGGAAAGATGAGACGGTGTGCTATCATCTGAGATGAATACCACCTTGATAGGGTGTATACCAAGAAAGTTATATCAAGAAATTTACTAAAAATCGTAACCCCCCTACCGCCGAAAGGACGCGTTTTTTGCTTGTCTCCACCTCAACTATCAAACCCTTGAGCTATGTGCACCAATTATGAAGCACCCTCTATGTTCAGTGTTTACTAAGAAATGGGTTTCAAAATTACAAATGCTAGTTAAGAGACCTAAAACTGGCTTAAAACACATTTATTCCACATATCTCCACAAGGTGGTTCTTCTTTTACTATGTTTTTGTATGTTGATTCTTCTTTTACAGATGCCTTTTTCCAAAATTCGACTTCTAAGCGATTTTATCCCGCATCGGTCAATTATGTCTTTAACTGTTGTGTGGGGTGTCTGTTAACAATTTTTCCGTTTTCCATTAGTGCACCGGTATTCGTTATGTACACTGAACGAAAATGGTACACAATATTTACGAAAATGTGCAAAAATACCGTGAATTTTTCATAGTTTTTCAACTTATGAATTTGATCACTCTATTTTTGAACACCCGTTCACTAAATTCAGTAAACCGAAACAATTATTTATGATTTTCATTTTGTTTTATTTCAATTTTTTAATGTTTTAGAAGTCTATTAGTTTATTTCACTTTTTCTCTATTTCTATTTCTTACAAATTTACTCTATTTCTTCTTAGTTTAGAAAAATTCCGAGCATAATGGTTAACATAAACGTTAATAAAACACAATCATAATATAAATCTTTCTTGAACTACATTAAGTTTAACCCGGTAAAAAAAAGGCCAAAAGAGTAATCTTTTTATTTATTTTTCCTCCTGGGCTTGTATAGGAGTGTTTTTTCCTCATATAATTCACACCCAGAATTTGTTCTGAGTTTATATGAGAAGAGATCAGTTTGATCTATTTCAAGCGTCTGCAGCAGGCAGAAAACCAAGCTGCACCGATGAGTGTAAGGTTTTCTGCTGACACGAAACGCTTCTTCTTCTTCATTCTCTTCTTTATTTTTCAGCCCACTACGTGGCGTATACAGGTTCGATTCGCTTCGAATGAATCTGTTTCTTTAAACATTTTTTAAATTTTTTTAATAAATAAAAAATTGTTTTTTCTATTTTCTCAAACTTTTCATTTCTTTCTTCTTTTTTTCATTTTTCATTTGTTTTTCAAATCACCCAATTTCGCTATTTGGGACCTGTTGATGAGTCAAACCAAGACTTGAAACTTTTCACCAAAAATTAATGAGTTGTGTGATGAAATAACAAATTAGAACATTTTTTTAGCTTTTGCTATATACCGAAGAATCCCAAAAAATTCTTTCTTGAACTACATAAATATAAATATTGTTTTATTAACTCATATGTATACAAATATTATGAATTACACATTTTCATCTTGCAATAAATTATCGATTAGAAGAAAAATATGACAATAAATGCCTAAAATATTTTTGCAGGATCTGCGTATTTCATATCAAATAGAATAAAACATCTTTATACAGATATCTACAGCACGTAATATGTTATTAAAAAGAAATCTTATGTTAGCAAAATAAAACATATATTTCTTTTACAGTAGTGATTTCCTCCACGATCGCATAAATAAATGGCTTAATTTTCTCACTTTTCGGCTTCAAATAACGGATATCTTCTTCTAATTCGACACAGGACTTACCACAAATGCAAAATGATTGCTGTGAGTCTGAAATAGAAAATCTGGTTACGTTTTGCTTGCCTTTTGTGTCCTTTGAAACAGTTGTTTGATATGGAATAAAATATCTGGGCACCGCCCACAGGAGTGGTGTCCTTTCCTTTCCATTTATATAATACGGAAAAAAGAAAAAAGAAACCAATTTATCATTCCAACTGAAGTAGAATTAAACTTACTTTTAGATATATCAGTATCTGAAAGTTTCTCCGAAACATGTTTGATTTGTTTATTTGAATTTGGGCTTTCATGATCTGTAGTAATCTTTCTGATAAAGCATCGCATTTATCCAGAATGGAAAGCGTGTTCTTAAACCGCGTCAATCTATAGAAAAAAAATTATTAGGATAACAATATAAAATAAGATGTTCAGAATGAACCGGAAATTTGAAATTGAATTGAGGTGTCCCAATTATCGTTTTTTTTTTTGAAGATTTTTAATAACGAATAATAAGGACAAGCATCACTCGAAGAAAGACAACATTTTCAGCATTTTGCGAGGTAAAAAGTGATTTGAGAAGGCGAATCGATAACATCGACAATCGGGATACCTCAAGGAATGCCGTGTGCCCTCCATTTTAATTCTTCGTTTCAATTCCTCTTAACTATTTAATGTTTTGTACTCCTTCTGAGTCGCTAACTAAGTTGCAAGTTTTTCACACTGTTTCCTATTTAATAATACAAACATTAAAATTTACACGTGACTTAAGTTATTCGAGCAAGACCAAACTGACTGATAATATAGTGAAGAGAATAGTTTTAGTATAGTGGCACTGGCGAATCGAATAAGTCCGGGTATTTAGTGAACACATTCATAGATATAATGTACAGTGATCACTAAGAACTTGTTATGGTTTTTTTAACTAGTCTATTATAGAAAGTTTTAAAAAGAAAACAGTTAAAAAATCATTGAAAAATGATCACTAGTTTCACGAATGAGTTCACTTTTGTTCATTATAATCTTCACGACTACAAATTATTTTTAAGGAATTCCCATAGTGAAACTAGGACACTATATTTAGGAAGAGATTCACTGCTATATCAAATCCACAGGTCAAATTTTTGACTTTATTTGAGAAAAAGTTCACAAATATTGTGAACGTTGGCAGTGAACGATGTTTATAAATATTATGAACAATTTTTTCGGTCTGTCCTTGGATTTTCGGCCGCCGTATTTTAATTTTACACTATTATGAACTAAATTAATCACAAAATCTGTTTTTCTAAAACAACCTACTCATGTATACGTCTGTGTAAAATCACGATCAAGACTACTCACCATGACCCAAGATCATACCACACCAGTGGGATGCTTATACAAGCAGGATTTCCTTGCAAAGCTGTTATGAACGGAAGTGCGAAATAAATCTATAATTTTTTTTTTTAATTATTAAAATAAACTTTCAGAATCAAAGATGCAATGGCGAAGGACATTTCACGTAGTCAGCAACAGACACACAGTTGACCAAGTTATTCAACGATTTTATCTATAACGAGGTTCTAGCGAAAGTATACGACAATTTTATCCGATTGTTTGTAAATTCTTATACCCTAGACACACAGCACGATCTAATTAATCATTAGTACTAATTATTCATTAAAATCCCGTGTGTCACATAGTATTCAGAATTATGACTTGAAAATCAGATCATAATGAAGTACACTAATGAATTGTTTTCTTCCTTCATTATAGCTATAATGAGGAAAAATGTGCTAGATTTAGCATATAATACAAAGTGGAGCTCCGCTGTGCATCTGCCGATTTGAAAGATAAGAAGAAGAAATGCAAAGATATGCAAATCACAAACTTATTCTTTTTAAATTAATATTTTTCTCATTTGTAAATTGTTAAATTGAAAAATAAAATAAATAAAAGAAAAGTTTATCGCGTTAATATCCGTAATATAATAAGTTTATCAAAACCAATTTGAGAGTACAACTTAATTAAAGAAATGGCTTTGTATCTCCAGTTTATAATGAATCATTAAAGACCAATGGGCCGTTAGTTATTTCTTCATTAAGAGCGTTGTATGCCTAGGATATTAGGCGATTTTGATATAATTAGTCCGCAACGTTCAGAGGAAATAACTATGTCTGCGGGAACGTTTAGTGGAATACCAGTTTGGAGTTGATGTTGCCTTACCAATGGTGGCAAAGCAGCCCACGATTATTGTGAGTGGATGCTGGTCGGGATAGATATCTGGCTTGATGTATGTTAAGAGTTGAGAGATCTTTCGGCAGGAGTCGGTTAGTAAATCATTGAGAGTATGTTTCGTAGCATGAAGAGTTAAGACTATGTCCAGTACTGGTCAATGGTTATACCGTGGAAATAACACAGTCAACCTCGTTGGTGACGATTGACTTTTGAAGGCTCGAGCTAAAATATTTTCAGTAACCAGATTAAGACTGGTACCGCGATTCTATACAATTTTAGATTGAAATTACAGACAGTAATTGAAGCAACTGTCAGACGGATTTCAGGTCTTATACGAGTTCCAATAACCATGAGGGTTGTCTTTACGAGCTTGGTGGCTCATTAGAGAAGTTATCGTAAAGTTGTGATCTCAATCGATCTGAACATAAAACGATGATAGTCTTTATGAGCTTGGTATATCGTTGGAGAAACTGCCGCAGAGCTGTTCTAATTTATGGTGGTTTCTTTATGAGCTTGATCGTTCGTTAGAGAATCTGTCGACGAGGTGTTCCAATAAAATGGTGGTAAGAGAATCAAATCGATAACCTTGATAACTCTGTGAAGACGACTACTGTTCAAATGTAGAAGTGCAGCTATAACTCTGATACGCCTATAATGCAGGTATGGGCTCAAGTGGTCCTTATGTCGACTTGAGGACCACCGTTAGGAGCATTGATCTGTAAGCTCGCACTAGATAAAGAGATTGTCTGGAAGCAAAAGTTTATATAGACATAAAATAGCCTTCGACTTCGTGTCCCCCAGTGAAATTCCTTTTGATAATCCTGTTTTTTTTTTTTTAATTATTAATGGTTAAATTTATTTGTTCTATTTTATATTGTTTCTACTTACATTAGTCGTTGACGTTAGACTAATCACATTCTTGTTAATCCATTGAATAAATAATTAATAAGGAAGTGGGGTACCATGCGAATACAATGTACGTGTTTAAGCAATTCAATGACAGTATGACCCATGATCGGGGTGGGGGGGGGGGGGGGGCGATGACAAAAGGGCCTACTGTCTATTGTCCGTCAGTTCAACATTTCTGACACTTCATATTTTATGAAATTGTAATTGCTGTCAGTCATACAAAGGCCAAGAAATATTATTTGAAAATAAGAAAGCGTTAAAACTTTGTTTACTTTACAATGCCGTTTCCTTATTAGTTCTTTATTTTAATACAATTTCAGAACCTACTTAAAAAGTTCCCTTTTGTAATCAACGAAATATTTTGTACTACTTTTGCTTGAATTTATTTTCATCGATTACAGCGATTTTTTAAATGTATTGAATGTACAGTCTGGAATGAAAGTGCCCCATACGTACAATATTAATGATACCCGTACAGCAGTTGTATGAAAGAATTATACTATGGCACCAACACCAATGAAATTGAATAATAAAAAATAAAAAATAAAATATATATAATAATATAATATAATAAAATATAATAAAATATAATAAAAAATAAAAAAAAAATTGAATAAATTTATGCGGAAAACGGCTGAATACTTGTCGGTAGAGCCGGCCGATTATGGATATACTGCAGAGCACTACCAATCTAATAAAGTATCCGAATCGAATAAAGCACAAGGACAAATGTCGATGGTCGGGGGAATTCATTTGTAGACACCGTCCTTTTTGCACGATCAGTTTTACGTGTCATGCTCGTGGGTGTCCATATACTAGATTCAATTAAGGAAACGTATAATATAGCACAATAGCAATGTTTTACTATAGAAGTTATGATGGTATAGCCATTACTTCTAAGGATTTGAGGATCTTATAATAATTATACAATGTAGCGTAGGGAACACAAAAATTTCAAAAATTATTTCCACGCGGGTAACACCTAGTCTCTTATATAGGGATATATTCCTGTAAAGTAACATTGAAGTCGGCGTCTTTCAACGATCTCTTGACCTCTTGATTTATGAACATAAATGCATTTCATGTGATCGCCATGGGAGTGGCCCAGTTTTGTGCCAATGGTGTGATTTTTTCAATTGAGGAGAATTTATCAATGTCCCCCAACTTCATACATACAGTTTTCAGATTTTTCTTAAAAAACTAATCGATGAACTTTTAAATTAAAAAAAAACAAAAACAGTGAATAAATAAAAACCAAAATTTCCTTCCTTGAAATTGAATAATTCTTTAATAAAATTTTTTTTTTTTTTTAATTTTACAGAAATGTGGCCGCTACAGAAGATATGAAGAGCCTCTACCACCTGTTACTACTTTCAATTTACCCAATGGAAATAAATCGAAGGTACGGTAAGTTGAAAAATCTCAGTATCAGGATAAAATCTACTTATTAAGGTTCTACCATCACGCAATCCACTAAGACTTTTTAAGGCGACAATTTATTCAAAATATATCCAAAGTTAAAGTCCAAATCCATAATTGTCTCTAAGTCCTAAGCTATAAAATTATATTTATGTATATAAAGAAAACCACACCAACTATGCATAGCACCATCAGTTCTATAACAGTAATTCCATTAGATAAACAAGACGTCAAAAACCATCTACAATCTCCCCCCCCCCCCCCCCCCCCCTCCTGACCAATCTAACAATCTGTTTCGGGCATCTGAAAATAAAATCAAAAGCAACATGTGTTCCATGAGAGAGAGAAAACCTTAAGCCTGATTACAGTATGCTCCTCCTCAACTACGCAAAACTGATTATGAAAGGCTTAGGCTAAAAGCAAACAAAAGATTTTGTTTTGCGTCCAGTAGATTTCATCCGTTATTGTCCTGGAACCTGCAACCGCAACACAAACACTCACTTCCTTATATACACTTAGGCATACATACATAGTAGTAGTTTGCCATCACAATGTAAATAGGTGTATAGCAAAGGACCAAACACTCTTAGATCTAACACCGTCCATTGCATTAATTTGAAATTCTATAGGAAATATATAACCTAACAAATTACAATAGGATGGAGTTTCCACAGATCCATACTCCTGGACCACGATCTTGTAAACACTTTATAACGTTTCAAACCATTACAGGATTTCTCAAAGGAACGTGACTCAGGAGTTCATCTGGAGGTGAGTAAATCGGTGGTGTGTTAGGCAACAAGAGAGAGAGAGAGAGAAAGAGAAAAGGATGCAATATTATTAATGCTGTTTACTTTACAGGAAAATGGACCTGAAAATGACGACGGATGTAATTTAAATGATGAACTAAATCCACCGGCATCATCTAGTGGAGTTCGTAAAGAAGGTCTAATTTTTACTAGACCGAAATTGTCTCAGGAAAAGGAAATTAAGATTCCCGTTTATGAAAAGGATGAAAAGTATAATTCTAATCTAATGCAATTTTTTTTATTTTCTTTATTATTATATTTTGTTGTTGTTGTTTAGGACACGAAAACTAATTAGAGATGCCATAGAAGGCAATGATTTCCTAAATAATTATATGGATGATGATCGTAAAGAAATGGTCATTGATGCCATGGAACCAGCATATTACAAAACCGGAAGTTATATAATTAAGGAGGATGAAGAGGGTTCTGAAATTTACGTATCGGAGGAAGGCATATTCGACGTGATAAAAAATGGAGAAATTATTACCACTTTAGGAGCAGCAATCGTTTTTGGAGAGCTTGCTATCATCTATAATGCAAAAAGATTCGCCTCAGTCAAAGGTAATTTTAGAGGTTTTTCTACCTTTTCCTTTTTTTTCTGGCTGGCTGGCTGTGAAATTTTTATTAACGAAGACAGCTTTTTTTTTTTTTGGGAGTTGGGAAGCTGAGTAAATTTCATGTGGTTACGCTTTTTATATAAATTTTGTTATAAGGTATAAGTTAAGCCTACATAGGTAAAAAAAATGGAAATTTAAGGATTAAGTGGGATGTGAGAGTACAGACTTGTTTGAATTTAGTCTATTTTATATAAAATATCTAAAGAACAGTCGGTTTTTCACTAGTTCATTGAACTTTCAGTTTATTTTTCTGGGAGTCGTCTTCATAATTAAGGAAAATTCTCATTTTTCACGTAAATTCTTGAGAATTTATTATATTAGTAAATTTTCATGACGAGACAAAAGTAAGTTCTGTTTTGCGAAATGTAGACCGGATTATGGCAAGATAAAATTTAATACCCGATAAATTTGAAAAAAACCTGAGTATTCTGCAATGTAAGTAAGTTAACCCGGAATGAATGAGGTCGGGTATCTCATATCCAACCAAATTAGAAACAAACTTTATGTATTGAACCTGAATGGCGTTTCTGCAACACGGTTTTCTCAGTAGCTGGAACATAGTATGCGGGAAGCTATCGCCCTCGTGGAATCAGTGTTATGCTGACTGTGACGGTAGGTATATGCGCGGAAACAGAATCCGGGTATAAATACCGGTATGAAATTTCGTATAGTCACCCATTTGAGCAATTCAATTTTGATTTTTGCACTGGTTTTTTCTTTTTTGCATATATTTCGTCGGACAGAAAAAATGATTTTAACCACTTTTTAAAGTCGGCGTACAAAATGTCAGCTCTCTAAGTGAATGCGCTCTCGAGTTATCGTGGACCGATGGACAGACAGACGGACGGACGGACATGCAAAAATCAAAATAACTTTTAATATTATGCGTGGGTGTCCAATCCATTTTGCTCTACCATCAGTATTTCTGTGGGTTACAAACGAAATGACAAACTTAGTACACACAATAGATTTCATCTAGGGTATAATAAAATAGTTTTGATTACAAAGTAAAGTAAAATAACTCTCAGCTGAGTAATAATTACATGTGTGTTTGTGCAGCCAGAGTCCGAATCAGTGCTGTCGTTTGGAAAAGTTCAAGAGTAGTACCGTTTGTTGCCAAAGCGGAGTATTTTTGGAAAAAAACGGAGAACACGACTAACGAAATTAAAACCGATCATACTTATTAACCCTTTGCACTCCGAAACATTTTTACTATCGGCTACCAGCTACTCCGGAATATAATCGTTCGTATGTCGTCGAGCTCTTGTATGTGTTGAATCTTGAATGTGACCTTCTAACGAGAGATTTGGATGAAACTTTTACATTTTGTATTGGATACCAAAATAGCGTATTTTTTTGTTTCCACCTACCATGCCCCACCTCCCCGCTAGAGATGTTAGAAATTACGTGATTTTACAATGAAACGTCATTTTCAGAAAATCATACCTCGAGAACGGAGCAACCGATTTTTTTGATACAAATCCCAAATGAAGCATAATGCTTTATACCTTTTATAAAAAAATATAACAGCACTGAACGAAAATAAATATTGCTAGTAATAGATCTTCGTGATTTTACGATATACGGTGAATTTAAAAATTCATAAAAAAAAATAACTTTACGTGGGATGGCCATAGAAGAATGCGGTTTTTTAGTTGTACTTGTGGTATTTGGTAGTAAAATATAGATAAAGAAAAATCTGTCTTGGGTCGCTGGCGTGTACCCTCGAAGGGTTTTCCAAAATGGGGCGTGTGGAGTATCAAATTAAAAAGGGTAGAAAGTATGATGGAGGGGTTCTTGTTTTGAACCTGTAAACTTCATACGAACGTTTTTACCATTACAAAAAGGATTTTTTGGGACTTGGGTCTTATACACCCATTCCTTCATTTTGTATATATTTTGCCCGTTCTTTTTTGCGAATGCATTAGCGGTCTGTTGTGAGCGGTTTTTGTTTGGGTGAAAAATTTCGCCGATGTAACGGTTCTTCGCAAACACGAGATTAAAATAAAACCATTTTTTACTATTCTTTTCGTTGAAATCTGTCTCGCTTTATAACCAACAACTATTATATGATTCTTATGCCATTGGATTCACAACTTAATTTACCGTTCATAGTGTACCTTTCGACTTCTGATTTCGAAAAAAATTGTGGGGGTAATATCGAACAAACACTTTTTTACCAAACTTGGTATTTACATAGTTCCCGTTTGCGCGCTTCTTTCCTCCTATCCATTTTATCGGAAGGCGTAAGCTCTCGAGATCTTAAATGATAGCTCCCAGCGGGGACTATCACTAATATGAATTTGAAGTCCCGCGGTGGAAAGGGGTCGGAATCTACGGTGGTGTCGAAATCGCGATTTTTTTCACCATACATGTGCAGAAACGGAAAACTCTGAAGCACCCACAAAAAGCAACCGATTTAATTTTTCTGAAAACGGTTCTCTTACTTTTACATCCTGCGTCGACTATGTACTACGTTTTTCGATCAGGGGGAGGGGAGAAAATAACGGCCACTTTTACTCTGGCCGCTTTAACTAAGCCATTTCACCTCGCCGCATAGGCATGTGGGTACTCAAACTGCATTAAAAAAAATCATATTTGAAAATGACCTAGATTAGTCATATATCATATTGTATTAGAACAAAATTTAGTCCCCCCTTCCACCCCGCCCAGTAAACACCTGGAATTTTTTCAGGCCCTAAAAAACTCTATTCGCACTCTATCGATTGCCATACCCTTCCTTTTTAGTACTACACTTTTTGATTTTTTTACCATTATAGCTCTAGAGTTTTTTTTCGATTATCGATCATAACTCGATTAAAGTAAGTCCGATTGAGGAACGGGTTTCACTATTTAGTAGCAACAATTATGGATGAAACGTTTCTTCCCGGGGGTACCTAAGAGTGCGGGGTAGGTACCCTCGGTGGGAGGGTACTTCTTATACATCCATCCCATAACTTAGCTAAATATACTCCAATTTTCTAAAATTCTTTTGATTATTTTTTTGAGTGAAAAATTTGCTGGAAATTTTCTCTTTATAAATTTTATGCATATTCGAGGCAGACAGCAATGCCTCGATCTAATATAAAATCAAAGATGCCTCGACCTGATGTAGGGATGGCCTCAAGTTTTATCAAATTTTCCAATTTTTATTAAAAGTTATTATGTGTGCCTTATATAAGAATTTCTTGATGTCTTTTTTCACAAAATAAACAATAACAGTCCCATAAACAAGCTATACTTGAAAATAACAAAAACAATAACATATTAAAAAACTTAACTCAAAAAAATATATTTTAGTAGTAAAATAGTGACTTTTCTTGGCTTTTTTAACGAACGTATTTAATCATCCATTGCGGAAGAACATTTTAGTTATTCGAGTTGTTCTTTTTCTACGAGATCTTCAAGAATCCAGTAAAAGTTGCTCTCATTTGGGACATTACACTGTTCTGCAAGAATATAAATTACAAATTTTCTACAATAAAAAAATCTTTGTTGGCAATACTATATTTGTATGCTGCCTGCTACCGCTTATTATTACAGACATCCCGTTATTAATGTTTATTTCGCAATAAAAAAAAATCGTTGTGGCACGTTTTTAAAACTTAGAATATCAAATCCCAGAGAGCACAGAAATAATGCTGGTAGAGTAAAATGGGTCGGACATCCACTCATAATATTAGATATTATTTTGATTTCTGCACTTCTCTCTATTAGTCTGTCCTCATGGAAACTTGAGTCATTTTCCACGCGGTATTTAAAAAAAAAAAATTGTAGTTTTGAGTTCGAAATTGGCAAATCTGGTGTTATATTTTCCACTGTTGTATACTTGAGTGTTTGTGTACTTTGTATAAATGTTGGGGTTCAATGCACAGGTGAAATAATTACTTTCCTTTTGCTTGTTAACACAATTGACTTTATTTATTTATCATATAAAAAAGACTAAGTTATTATACTTGCTAACTTCTGTCACTCCACAATGAAGCTTTTTCCAAGTGTTTCGTATTTTCAAGAGTGCTGACAACATCGGGTAACTCCTTCGGGGTGCCATATAAAAATTTTGTGTTTTTCACTATATATTTGGATACTGCCCGATAACGCGTCAGCGTATAGAGCTGGATTTTAGTACACGGCGTTTTCATTTTTATTTTATGGTAAATGCAACTTCAATAAAATAAGTAAAAAACGAATTTTGAAACAGAACTGAGGCCATGCCGCATAAAAAAGTAGAAAATAAACTTTTCTTCACACACAGAGGTGGACTCAGATTTTTTGATTGGGACATTTCTCTTGAATATTCTTTCTCTTCATGAATCAAATCACTAATTACCTCTAATTGATCATACTGAAATATATCGGTGATTGTCTGATTCCACCTCTGTGTGTGAAGAAAAGTTTATTTTCTACTTCTTCATGTGGCTTGGCCTCAGTTTTGTTTGAAAACTCGTTTTTACTTATTTTATTTTCTGCCTTTTTCACGTTAACTAAATTGTTATTACATGCTGCATGGAGATATTTTAAAACAATTTTTAAGTCATGTTTGGTGCCGATCCGAAAACAAAAATTTGTCGAGTATCAAATCGTTGAAGTACTGCAACGGTTTTCTGAAATTCAAATTATGTTTTAAACAGCGCTTTTTAGCTGTATTCCAACTTGATCCCATATAACATGAATTTTCCCCATTTTCCATGTTTTCCACAGACTTTTTCTATTAGTATGAATTTTTTTTAGAAATTTACATGAATTTTCCTCGATTTTTCATGCAAGTTTTCATGATTTTTGAAGAGAAAGTATTGACGCCAGTAGGACGGGAAAAAAAAGATTCCACATAGCTTATAAAACTTTTTTGTCGGAAAATTGGAAAATGCATTTTTCCTGAAACAGGTTTATCACTAATCATATCGATGAAAATTTGTCCGATGATTTTCCCGCTTTTCCGGGTTTTCCACGGAGTTTTCCATAAAAGCAACTTTATGCAACTCATTTCGCTCTACAACTTTGTGTTAGGTTGCAAACCGCTCAAACGCTTTCTTGGTCTGAAGAACTCCGGAAAAGCGTTTTACATGAATTTTCCTCGATTTTTTCTGCAAGTTTTCACCATTGTCGGAGAGGAAGTAATCATGCCGGTTGATAGAGAACTTGATCCTGCATAATTTAGAAAACTTTTTATCGGAAAATTTTCCGGAAAAATTGGAAAATTCCGGACAATTTTTCGGAAAAATCGGAAAACTCTGCATTTTTCCTGAAACGGATTTATCACGAATCAAATTTGTACAAAATTTTCAAATGATTTTTCCCGATTTTCCGGGTTTTCCATGGAAATTTCCTGTTTAAATTTTGATGGATTCAATTGCCACGCGACATGAACCTGTGTGCCAAATTTCAGCTCGTGTGATAACGAAAAGTGGGTCTACGAGAGTGTCGAAAATAGTAAAAAAGAAATATTTACATAAATAGACAGACAAATTCGTGTTTTCTTCACTGTTATCATAAAGAATTTCATTCATTACAAAGATATGAGCTGCACTGATTCCTTTGTATGTGAGTCCTAACTAAAGCTGTTACGACTTCCCGGATAAACAATTTTCTGTTAGTTAGTGGTCTTTTAGAATTCCTATCAGGATACATGTATTTTCAAATAACTAATCCACTTACATCAATAAGATTTTGAAAATATTCCATTGGCCAGCGGTTAGTTTTGCGTCTTGTAGTATATGCGTGGCATAATTTATCGAGGGTATTTTCACCACCTTTAGTGTGATTATAAAACAAATTCACCTCAGACTTATTTTTATTATTAACATCTGTACTTGTTGTATGAGATTTCGTGGATAATAATAAAACGCAACGATGTTTTTTTGGTACATACGAAATTAGCGATACAGTGTTTTGAAATCCAAACAAATTACTTTGGATGGCTCTCGATGGATGCGGTAGAAAAGACGATGGTACACATGTTTTATTTTTTCTTAGTGTGCCTACGCATGTTAGCCCTTTCGATAATAAAGAATTGACTATTTCGTAACTAGTGAAAAAATTATCAAAGGTAATATTTCGATTAGTGCGTACAAATGGCTCACACAATGCTTCCACGGCGTTTTGGGCTAAATTTTTGGCTCTTGTATTGCCTTTTTTGCCTAAATATGGTATGCAATGAATAAGCAGTCTAATTTTCTACAATCAAATTTTCATTCCGTATTTGTCCGGTTTACTAGGAATATATTATTTAAAGGGTACTCGGCCACGAAACGGTACTAACTGCTCATCTACTGTCAAATTTTGTCCAGGGATGTAATATTTTAGAAAATGTTTGTTTAGAATATTCTAAACATCTCTTATCGGGGCTATTTTATTTATTTTATTTCAATAATACTTACATCAGATCACTACACCCGTCACGTGCGGAATGAAATAAAAACTTTTATTTTGGTATGTCTGTATCACATTTATTATACGCCAATAGGGCTGTAGCGGCTGAGATCCGTTGAATTCTGAATTCTTTTGAAATTATATCACTGTGATACGTATAAAACATGGAAATGGTAGCAGCATTCTGCTTTTAAAGTTTCAGAGGCTCTTCTATCCGTTTATATTTTTGATTTTTGTTTTGATTTTTTATTTATAAAATTTAAAATCTGGGATAAACGTTTTTTTTTTATATATTATACTGGTATTTTAAAATGTGTAAAAAAAAATTGCAGAAAATAATTTTTTTAAACGATTTTTTTCATTTTGAAATAATAAAAGACCCTCAGGGGCTCTGTTATCCGGATGAAGGTTAAAGGGAATGGCCTCAAAAAGACTAAAGCTATTATACTTGCTAATTTCTGTCACTCCACAATGACTTGTTTCAAGTGTTCAGTATTTTCAAGAGTGCTGCCAACAACTGGTAACTGCTTCGAGGTGCCATATAAAAATTTCGTGTTTTTCACTATATATTTGGATACTGCCCGAGAACGCGTCAGCGTATAGAGCTGGAATTTCCTACACGGCGTTTTCATTTTTATAATGGTAAATGCAACTTCAAAAATAGAATAAATTGGGGAACCTCTTTTTGGTGTTTCCATATACAAATTGTGGGTTATTACATATAGTGTGACAACGAACGGTCAGTTCCAGCAGATTTCAGCGTAGTGAAAAGTTGTTCAGAATGTGAAAACCCATGATATTAGCTATAATCATTTATACTGCCCGACGAACTTTTCTAGATGCAGATGTGAAAAACTACTCGGACAAACGAACTTGCACTTGACTATAGGAAATTACGTACCTACAGGCATAAATCTAGGGTATCATAAAAATTGGTCCAAGACTAATTCTAGGTTTTGTTATTGGTTTTATTATAATGTAAATAACGTTTCTGTGCTTCAATAATTTTTTTTACAACCATTATGGAATTTACAGTTTCTACCGTAAAGAAAATTTCTGGTTTTAGTTTTAATAAGAAGCACATAAAGCAGAAATTTTTATAAATTTAAGATTTATTCACCTAGGGCATTTTTAACATTAAAAATCAAGTTTCAGTATTCTTGAAATATTAGTGACCTAGCATAAGACTCCTTTCTTCATCTAACGCATCGATATCATTCTGATTAGTAAGGTTGGAGAAAAGTTTGATTAAAGGTATTCAGGTTAAGGTTAAACAATTTGGATAGATTCCTGCAACTGTTTTTTTTAGTACTGGATGCTCAAAATTTATACGATGTCATATTTCTTTCTATTAGATAAAATAGAAATCACGGGATTGTTTCCTTATTCCTTGTATCTCTTGTTCTTGAAGTAGTTTTTTATGAATTTATTTTTCCATTTCAGGACCTAAACTAAACCTTCCATGAAAAATGTTCAACGGATTTGGATTTGGGTGCAGTCGTAAGGCAAACTTTAAAAAAGGAAAGGAGCGATTAATACTAAATAAATTAAATAAAATTCTAGAATTCTATGCTCTTCGAGAGAATGTTTACATTTGCACAATTACATCACCACAACAGCATAACAACATTACATAAGCCAAGCCAACGAAACGGCTGACATTTCACATTTGAAATTACTTCATTCTCTCTCTTTTTTCAATACGACATTTGTTCTTATCTGATTGAACTTGGTATATTTCAATGTAGTATCATTACCAAACCAACATTTCAACCTGTACTATGTACCATGCATAGTTGCTCAACTCAGTCCTCCCACCTGGTTGGTTTACTAACAAATAGATGTTTGAAAAATAAAATGGGCTACCTAATACCAAGAGCCGAGTACTTTTAAAAAAGGAGTAGTATACCGAAGTACGATATTAGATTTCAGAGTACAAATACTCCGATCGGAGTTCAGAAACATTTTTTAAATAATTTTGTTAGGGAAAGTTCGATTCGGAAGATAAGAGACCAAGCTTAAGATTATCGGAACACCAGTTTTCTGTATGAATAGTAGTTAGTTTAGGGGCGGAGGAGCTATTCAAATCAAACTTTTGTCAGTTTTACATAAGAACACTGGAAATATTTTCGAATGCTAGGACTCCGTTCGGGCTCTCTTGTGATAGTGAGGAAGTATGTTTCATGGCTTGTGAAAGATTCTCGGGGGTTTTGATAAATGTCATTAAATTACTTTAATCCTGGTTTTCGAATTCGCCAGTCCCTCCGGACCAAAACTCTCCCGTAATATCCGAGGTGCTAGCGTACCGCCCTGTACTTGCTCACCGGCTGAGCTATTAGCTTTAGCTGATAGTCTGAACTTTACGTCCAAATAGTACACCAAATACCACTATAACCATATATACCCCCCCCCCCCCCCGCCCTCCCCCGAATATAAAAGATTAATAGCAATCGATCATCCAAATGTCTTTGTTTGGGAGGCTACAATTTTAATATTCTCCAACAACTGGAAAAAATTTACACTCAGTTTAACAAATGATCATTTCTATATACAGTATTTTGCATTACCATACAACGCCATCTATTTATTGAAATTTGAAGCTATATTTTTCCTAAATTATACCAATTTACCCAATCATAAAATTATCACGATGTATGTAAATTGAAACATTAATTACGTACAAGGTGATTTTTTTTACGACGTATATCTGACGCCATATAGTTTGGGGATAAATTCCATGTAAATATTAAATTATTCAAAAAATTTCTTCCTTCTTTTCTATTAACATTTTAATTATCTTTTTATCCTACAGCTGCATCAGAAGTAAAAGTATGGAAAATAAGTCGATCAAAATTTCGTACAATAATGCTAATATCAGGTTGTCGTGAAAGAGAAGAAAATTTAGTATTTCTAAGATCTGCTCCATTTCTTAGAGAATTACCAGAAGAAGTACTTTTAAAATTTGTCGATCTTCTTAAAAGGGTAGCAGAAACACAGAACACATTCAAATTCCATTAAAAAAAAAAACAAAATTTTTCCAGATATTCTTTCCAACTGACACTTGCATAGTGAGACAAGGTGACATCGGAAATGATTTTTTCATAATTCGTGGCGGCAGTGTAATAGTGAAAAAAGCAAATGAATTTGGTGAAGAAAAAATTGTCGGTCGTCGTAATCGTGGAGAATATTTTGGAGAACAAGCTCTACTCAATGCAGATCGAAGGCAGGCGAGTGTTTATGCAGACGGATCAGGTGCAGAATGTTTAAAATTAGATCGAGAGTAAGAATATAAATTTTATCTCACTGCTGAGATGATGTTGTATGACGATTTTTGTTTTTTGTTTTTTTTTTAGGTCTTTTATTAGCTATTTAGGTACAATACCTGAACTTAGAGAAAAACCTATTGATGAACCGGTTCTACCTGATATTAAAAGACCTTCGATTATAAGTAAAGCATATGATCACATACGACTAAGTGATTTGGAAAAGATTGCAACATTGGGATCAGGGGCATTTGGACGTGTTGAATTGGTCACTTACAAGAAGGAACGATCATTTGCTTTGAAAGTGATTAAAAAAATTGAAGTGATCAAACAAGATCAAATCGATCATGTCTACAATGAGAAATTGGTTATGTCCATATGTCATAATAGTCCATTTATTGTTGAGTAAGTACTTAAACACGGTCGAGGTGTCCGCACGGTCTTACTGACCTAGTCGCCCATACTCTAAACTTTGGTGATCATTATCACCACGGTCTTTTATACCAATTGTAACTTTTTTTTATCTCCCTCTTTCTAGATTATATAAAACATTTAAAGACACTAAAAATGTCTATTTTCTTATGGAAGTATGTCTAGGTGGAGATGTATGGACTTTAATGCATGCAAGACGATTTTTTGATGAAAGAACTGCAAAATTTATTGCAGGATGTGTTGTTGAAGCATTCGACTTTCTACATTCTAGAAGAATTATCTACAGAGATTTAAAGCCAGAAAATCTTATGTTAACTACAGATGGATATTGTAAACTGGTAGGTATTAATATTGATTTTGATTCATACCAATAAACTCAATTGTCGAAATTGATGTATAGGTTGATTTTGGTTTTGCAAAACGTCTAAATCATAATTACAAAACAAATACGTTTGCTGGAACACCGGAATATGTTGCACCTGAGATTATTTTAGATCGTGGACATGATAATGCTGTCGATTATTGGGCTCTCGGTATTTTAATATATGAATTAATTGTTGGAAAGCCACCATTTCGTGGACCAAATCAATTGAAAATCTATCAACAAATTGTTAATGGTGGAATTGATGTTATTAAATGGCCATCACGGATACCACGCTCAGCACAACATTTAATTCGACATCTTTGTAGGCAATTACCTGCTGAAAGGTTAGGATATCAGAGAAAAGGAATTATGGATATTAAGAAACATAGGTATGTTGTAGAGATGGGGGGAAGGGGGAGAGATAGATACAAAAAAAAATTAATTTGGTCTAATTCGTTTATTTTTTTTTATGTAGTTGGTTTGAAGATTTAGACTGGATTAGACTACAAAATAAAGCTATAAATTCACCAATACGACGACCTATTACAAGTAGTACGGATTTATCATATTTTAATCCATGTGAAGAAGATTCTGATATACCACCGGATGAAATTTCTGGGTGGGATAGTGACTTTTAAGATTTTGTTTGTTTTTATTTTATTTAATAAATTTTTGTAAATCGTTTTTTTTTCTTATTTTTACACAATTTGTAAAAAAAAAATAATCCGAATGGAAAAAAATACATCAATAAGTTAAGAAAAAATCATTTTATTTACTCAAAATATTTTCACTCAGCCAAATAACAATTATTTCCACGTTTAAGAAAAGTATTGAATGCATTTCTTTTTTATATAGCTGATTGGAATGTTGCTGCGAGAATGTTCGCAGCTTAGGGAATATATCACATCTCATCTCATCACCAGTTATATTCGTTCTTAAGAAATTTCTGTCTCTTCGAGCTCTTCTCTTAATAATGTCTCTACAATGCCCGATTCGGTGGAATTATTTGTCAGTCTTTCGGTTTTTTAATTATTTTTCAACCGATGCATACAAACTACTGTCACTACTTAATCCAATCAGCTTCTACTGAATGCAATGTCATAACATTTGTACAGATTTACTAAGGATGGTTGAAACTTTTTAAACCAATCTACTGCCAACAGATGGGACCACTTATTTTTATGATTTATAACGAAGTTACATAAATCTAAGCTAAACACAGGAAAATTCGAATTGTCTAGCGTCAGCCCGGCCATACAAGGCAGACATGTATACCGCAACAGAGAAACCAGCCGCCGAGAGAAGAACACGTTGTTGATTAACAGCCCAGTAGTGACCCGTGCTGGTGGTGTGATAGCGTGGCATCAGCAGCCAGACTGCCTCTAAATAGCCGGCCGCCAGTAGTGAAATCACTCAATTGATCACCAAGTTGATCAACATTCAATGAGACACAAGTCAGTCAAAGTGAAGCCTCTAGACCGCGCAAATAATCTAACACGGAGAAGTTAACTCTAGACAAAAAGAATTGACCCCCACCAAGGTACTACTAGAAGACTGGCTATAAAAGTCAGTCACCCCTGATAGATTGGTCAGTTGCCTCCCGGCAGCTCACCCGTCCAGTCCAATCCGCAAATCGTGTTGGCTAATTCACCGGCAAGCACACTTTAAGGGGTAATGTCACCCTGTGTTCACTAAATTTCACGTGGTTTTCTGAGACGTACCACGAACGATAGGTAAGGGATAGAGATATGAGGTTTTATGAATACTAACATAACATAACTACAAAAAAATGTTTAATTTTAATTTTATGATACAAAATGGGGCCATAGCAGCACACGCAAGGAAAACAAATATCTTGGACGGTCGACATGGGCGTACCGCTACAGGTCACAGTTTTTGATCTGAAACAAAAACCACAAAGTTTCTCAAAATTTAGTCCAAAATCTAATGAACGTTGTAGGATATTTAAGAAAAATTAATTTAAAAAAATGGCGTCAATTGGAATTGTTTTTCTTGTGTTTTTTTTTCGAAAAAATCTATAAAAATCAATTTATTCTAAAATCTTATCACGTTCACTATAAAATATTGTTTTAAAGTGGCAGTTAAAAATTTTAGTCGGTCGGATTAAAATTAAGCGAGCTACTGGTACGCCCAGTTTGTAAAACATAGTTTTCGAGAAAAACGCGTTTAAAATTTCAACTAGTATAATTTTAAATAGAGAAGCCAAACACTAACTATTGCGCGTTCTAACGGACTTCCTACAAACAGCTGTTTGCTCAGCCTTAACATAAGAGTAGAAGAGACATCTGTTAGTCAAAATTGAAAGCTGGAAACTAATATGTGTCGGTATAATTTACACAAGACCCACGACAATGCTCGTAAAAACGACACCCCCCACCGCCCCCCCCCAAAGTTTATTTCTCTCATAATCGACTTTGTTATCATTCTTGGATACTTTAAGGAGTGTTTAAGTAAACGAAAGAAAAAAAATCAAAAAAGTCGCAAGTTGGTATTACCTCTTAATCGTGTTAACTCAAGATGTAGCAAGCCCACGCATATATTTCGTTCCCGTACCCACATGTGAACTACTCTGACGAGAAGCCCACCTTAATCGTATTAGTCAGAAGAGTAGTGAACGAAATATTCCGTCCCCGTACCGTGTTGGCTATTCTGATGACAAAGCCTACGGTAATCCCATTGGTCTGAAGAGTTGTAAGCGTACTCTCCTATCCTGCACCCACGCCGTGTAGTTATAAGGAAGTATAAATCAGTCAGTGAATATAGACTAAGTAGTATGAATTAGTTTGGATAAGGGACCGCCCGAACCGCAGAGCTAGAACAGCGCTCTAAACCTAGCAACGTCGGAATAAACAACCCTGACGCCTGACTGCCCGCACACTAATACCCGACGTTACAGATTTAAATAAAAGCGTCTTACACTTACTACTTTTTTTGGGTAAAACAATGGTGTTCAGGATTCATAAGAATCCTGATATTATGATATTAGCAATATTAGCGAAATTGCATGTCAACACATGTAAATACTGACCTAGAGAAAAGAAGAAAAAATAACGTCGAAATTGTAACAATTTCGCAGAGAGATGAGCCACGGGCAGTACATGCATTTCACGCATGGTAATTTTTGTTGTCGAACTAAAGCAAAATTGCATTAGAAGTTTTAAATCAACAACGCTGCAGTGAAGTGAGGTAGCTAGAAACAATTGTACATGGGTAGTACACTGCATTTGTCATGGTAAGTTGAAAACGAATATCTATACAAAAAAAATGTGAGGCAACAACAAATTTCTGATTGAATAGAATTTACAAACAAGTTTTTTAGTTTTGCAGTGCAGTGATGGTTGTGCAAGTGGTACTCTATTTCCTAGTGTACTTTCCAAGTCCTTTAAATTTTATTAACAAATTAGATACTTCATTTAATTTACAGTTAAAATAAATATTTTAATTCTGGGTATCGACTAGATTAAGGATTTTATTTTGAATAGCGATTAAATTAAAGATTCTTATTGCGGGTATCGACCAAATAAGAAATTACTAACATAAATCACTTTATTACGGGTCTCGACTGTAATATTAGCTGTGTTCCATTGGGCTGTGTAAAGTACTCGCGAGCACTTTCCGAATGGAACGCAAGTTTGTGTTGTCAAGAGTAAAACATAACCTCCAATTTCAAACATTTCTGTTACGTTTCTGTTATATCAAGTTTCTTATGAAAATAGTTAGGATAATTAACTATATTACTCAAATTAATTTCATTTAAGGCAACTGAAAATAAAATTATGAAAAACTGGACCTATATTGGAGCTACTTTCCTCGAGCAGTACCTACTATCTAGAAAATTTAAGGATAAAAATTCGTCTCTGTTCGATATTTATTATATTAAAAGTTATTACCGTATTTATTTTCATAACGATTATATATAAATTTGAATAATTCTCCTGTTATCGATTAGCTAATTGTTTCTTTATAAACAATTTCTCTCAAATTTCATCTATCTGACATTTCAATAACCACTTAGCATCCAAATCCACCTAGCGGAAAATTCTTGCGTAACTACTCAGCACATCTACTCGCGGACAAGAGCATGAGTAGTTGCGAGTAGGTAGAAGTACTTGGGAGTACTTTACACAGCCCAATGGAACACAGCAAATGATTCTTATTGCGGGTATCGACCGAAAAAGAAATTACTAACATAAATCACTTTATTACGGGTCTCGACTGTAATAAAGATTCTTTTTGCGGATATCGACCCAATAAGAAATTTACTAACATAAATCACTCTATTACGGGTCTCGACTGTAATAAAGATTCTTACTGTGGGTATCGACCGAATAAGAAATTACTAACATACACAACTCCATTACGGGTCGCGACTGTAATAAAGATTCTTACTACGGGTATCGACCGAATAAGAAATTACTAACATACACCACTTTATTACGGGTCTCGACTGTAATAAAGATTCTTATTGCGGGTATCGACCGAATAAGAAATTACTAACATATACCACCTTATTACGAGTCGCGAATGTAATAAAGATTCTTACTGCGGGTATCGACCGAATAAGAAATTACTAACATACACAACTTTATTACGGGTTTCGACTGTAATAAAGATTCTTATTGCCGGTATCGACCGAATAAGAAACTACTAACACAAACCACTTTATTACGAGTCGCGACTGTAATAAAGATTCTTACTGCGAATATCGACCGAATAAGAAATTACTAACATACACAATTTTATTACGGGTCGCGACTGTAATAAAGATTCATACTGCGGGTATCGACCGAATAAGAAATTACTAACATACACCACCATATTACGGGTCGCGACTGTAATAAAGATTCTAATTGCGGGTATCGCCCGAATAAGAAATTACTAACATAAACAAATCTATTACGGGTCTCGACTGTAATAAAGATTCTTATTGCGGGTATCGACCGAATAAGAAATTACTAACACAAACCACTTTATTACGAGTCGCGACTGTAATAAAGATTCTTACTGCGAATATCGACCGAATAAGAAATTACTAACATACACAACTCCATTACGGGTCGCGACTGTAATAAAGATTCTTACTACGGGTATCGACCGAATAAGAAATTACTAACATACACCACTTTATTACGGGTCTCGACTGTAATAAAGATTCTTATTGCGGGTATCGACCGAATAAGAAATTACTAACATATACCACCTTATTACGAGTCGCGAATGTAATAAAGATTCTTACTGCGGGTATCGACCGAATAAGAAATTACTAACATACACAACTTTATTACGGGTTTCGACTGTAATAAAGATTCTTATTGCCGGTATCGACCGAATAAGAAACTACTAACACAAACCACTTTATTACGAGTCGCGACTGTAATAAAGATTCTTACTGCGGGTATCGACCGAATAAGAAATTACTAACATACACAACTTTATTACGGGTTTCGACTGTAATAAAGATTCTTATTGCCGGTATCGACCGAATAAGAAACTACTAACACAAACCACTTTATTACGAGTCGCGACTGTAATAAAGATTCTTACTGCGAATATCGACCGAATAAGAAATTACTAACATACACAATTTTATTACGGGTCGCGACTGTAATAAAGATTCATACTGCGGGTATCGACCGAATAAGAAATTACTAACATACACCACCATATTACGGGTCGCGACTGTAATAAAGATTCTAATTGCGGGTATCGACCGAATAAGAAATTACTAACATAAACAAATCTATTACGGGTCTCGACTGTAATAAAGATTCTTATTGCGGGTATCGACCGAATAAGAAATTACTAACACAAACCACTTTATTACGAGTCGCGACTGTAATAAAGATTCTTACTGCGAATATCGACCGAATAAGAAATTACTAACATACACAATTTTATTACGGGTCGCGACTGTAATAAAGATTCATACTGCGGGTATCGACCGAATAAGAAATTACTAACATACACCACTTTATTACGGGTCTCGACTGTAATAAAGATTCTAATTGCGGGTATCGACCGAATAAGAAATTACTAACATACACAACTTTATTACGGGTCTCGACTGTAATAAAGATTCTTATTGCGGGTATTGACCCAATAAGAAATTTACTAGCACAAAACACCTTAGTACGGGTCTCGACCGAATACGAAAATTATTAACGAAAACTGTACTCTGGGTAGCGACTGGGATAAAGAATAGTCCAATTCCAAACCTCAATAAAATAGAGAACCAACCTGATCAAGTGCCTAATACTGAGCTCGTGAGTACATTGTCAGATACAAAAAAATTTTCAAACAAAAAAATGATTTAATCTTAATTATTCTTTTACCTATATTCAATATTGAATTTAGCTCTATATACATAAATTAAAATTAAAATTGTTGTTATGAAATAATATTACCAGACACATACTATATATTATATATTAATTACAATTTATAGAATAGATTGAATATCAAAAAATCTAATTTGAGCGCGAGTTACAGTGTAGTGAACTTGTTGAACCGGAGAACAAAGCCAAGAAATTATTGACTTTGAACCAGAGTTATAACTTCCATCAAACTTCTTCTTTATTTGCGTGATCGCTCTGACAACGGGCAGAACTTTTGAAATAGTCACAAAAATGTTCCGCAGTTTCGAGAAACTACCATTGAGTAAAGTTAAAGTAAAGAAAGAACGCAAAACAGAAACAATGCCGCAGGTATGTCCTCGGGAGCGGCGCTCAGGAAATTATCAACCATTTTTAAAACGTATATAAAATCAGACTTTGTCAAACAATTTTTCTTTTACGCCCAATAAAACACAGAAATCAGTTTTAAAAAAGTGAGCAACAAGATTGACAGTCTCTAATAGATCCACACTTTCAATGTTTGCCAAATTTCATCAACAAGTGGCTATATCTTAGATTTCACAAACTTCCAAAATTCATTAGATTTCCGATTTCTTTTTAATTCTTTTTTGTGTGTTGTCTATACTTCAGAAATATAGCGGTAGCCAGCAGAAAGAGAGAAATTCAGTCATTTCAAAATCCTTCAAGTGCAAGAAGTAGAAGATAACGGTGTAGTAACATACCGTCAGGTCCTTGTTCTAACCTTTTATGGGAGTTGTAATTTAATCATACCAGCAACCAGAAATGATATCAATTGGTGAGATAACCAGGCATCACAAGGCGATTCTATCCTGGGATGAGCTAGCCAAAAATGGATCAAAAACGACTTTACCAGTTATTCCTATAAAAAACTGAACCATAATGACTGTTTTTTCGGGAGGAAATGATGGCATATACGTACAGCTTGGATCTACGACCAATTTTATAGGTAGTTCCACATCGTTTGAGCTAATTACCAGCTTCATCTTGCCTCTATATGAGAGTAACAGAGTAAATTGGGGTAACGGAGAATTCCATGAGTTCGTCGGGGTTCATCGAAAGAAGTGCGAAAGTAATAGTAAACTAAAAAATTTGAACAAAGTAAAAATTAATTCCAGTACTGAACTGGCTGCAATTTATGAATTATACAAAAATATAGACCCATTAAAACATAACAGCATTGGGGTGAAAAGAGAAGAAAGTCTACTTTTACCTGCTCTCGCTCTCTGTGGTAATATGAGATTAAATAAATTCTGCTCCCACATCAATGTAGTGTCTGCTCTCTTTAACCAGTGATACATTTTTTCATGCATACACAAGGTATTCTCATTGCGAACCATGTTCCATGACGTAATATCGTGAAATGTATAGGAAATTACGGTACAGTGAACACAATACTCTCTCTCTCTCCTCTCTCCGTCTTTCCTATAAAAATGTATATAAATTAGTCACAGAATTACGTCACATTTTAATGGAAATACCTTTTCTTCTATATACTTTGATGCATACGTATAGAAGTAGCTCACAATTAACCCACCACTTATCAATTATATAATTTTACTTGATCGGATGTTTGCTAATGAGTACATGGATATCGACGAACTTTTAATCAGTTTTTCTCAGACGAAGTGTAACTAATGACAGGCAAAAAAGCAGTTTCGTATCAGCATGAACTTAATACTCTTCAGTGCGGCTGGTTCTTGCTTGCCGTATACGCCTGGAAAAAAGTTAAGTTGACCTCACATATATGCATTCAATTAAAATTCTGAGTGTGAATTATAGGATGTGAAGTTAGCTTTTTTCCAGGCGTATATGGTAAGCAGCTGTACTGAAGACCATTAAGTTCTTGTTGATACGAAATGCCTTTTTCACTTTCAGTTTCTTTTTTGTTATCAATTTTTTTGAAATTGATAACATTTTTCTCGACAAGTCTTCTTGATTTTTCTGTATGAAGTGCAACTACCCGGTAAATAAGAATCTTTGCACTTAGAGGCAGTCGTCCACTGGGAAAGCTTCATTCTAAAGCTTACTCTATTATTTTCTAACCTGATTTTGTCGCATCGTTTCTTACCCTCTCGCCCTGCTTTCTCGTATCTCTAATTTCTACTCACATTTAACGTTCTTTCAATTAACTCTCAATTAACTTTCCAAAATCTACCGCATGTGATACTTTTAGGCAATGCTCAGAATTTTTTTCGGTATGTAAAATTTAGACCAAATTTCCTTCTCTATTAAAATTTAATTTAAATTTAACTTCGACAAAAGATCCTAATTATTTCTTTCATTATTTATTAGACATGGGTAATACAGTTTAATTAGTTTGCTTGTATTAAGCTCTCAAGTTTTCCATTCCCCTCTCCCCTTTCTTATGAGGTAATAAATTAACAAAATGTGAAGGTCTACAGCTACGAACTAGAAATGAACAATGGATGGCCGATTAAGGTGAGTAATATAAGTATTAAGCTTTAAAACAACTACATTTTCAGCTTAACGTCATTATATAAGTGATATTTATGAGCGAAGGTATTTAAGTTCTTGGCAGTAAGTTACCTGAGTACTGTACCTACAAAGGTAAGACATAAATAAATTTTCATAAAATCTTTGGAGAACATCTTGAGATTTTATTTGGAAATGAGAGAAAAATGAGATAACTTTAAAATGAACTCCATATTCAATGCTGCTAACTTAACTTTTATGTACCTATTGTAGATTTGTATAGGTTCATGCTATTAGCTGATGCACCTGGTATAACTTGAGCTATATAGTTTTTGTTTCATAAATTCCGCTAGGTATCAATAGAAGGCGCTACAGTTTGTAAATAAGAAGCAATGACAGTCTTATCGGTCTCTGAAAAATGTGGTTGTGATCGTTCTACAAAAAAAAAAAAAAAACAAAAAAGCAAACGGATAATAGAACGTGAGAATTTTACTCCTTAACGGATAGTTGGAACAGTTTATACATACAACATGTTAACATTATGCAAAAGACGTATTTACGCAGACAAAACTTACTACTTTTACTCTACTAATTCAGTAACACAATCACACATGGAGAGTTTTACTAGATGCTAAACCCAGTATCAGAGAGAATTATAACTACGTTCGAAATCAGAATGATAAATCTTGTTGAAGTATTCCATGCATTGGAAAAAGGAGGTAATGAAATGAACGACAAATTTTATACTGATCTAGTTGATCAATCTCATTCCCAGAGAAGATATCGTACTAATGATCGGAGTCATTAAAAAAAAACTGCCCTTGAGCATATCGTTGGAAAATAAGCCATCAGCACATTAACCAAAAGTAATGGCGACCTAATCATTGAATTCTGAAATCCACATCAACTCCATATTAGTGGGATTTGAAGTAAACATAAAAAACAACATAAAGAGGAATAGATCGCACAGGATGAACCAAAAAAAAAAAAAAAAAATCGCTCATGTAGGTAACTATCAAGAAGTCGTCCGAACTTTCAGAGGTATAGGCAGGCATCCGTAACCACCTTGTCATAAGTGAAATACTTTTGAAAATTGTGCACCCAACGAGGTGGGGACTCCGTTAGTAGAAGGAAAATTATGTTAGATTGGTGTAACGGCTACCAAACCACCAAATTAATAGTTCCAGTCAGCTATACACTTAGACACACGTAAAAGTTGGTGAGGCTGCGGAGAAAATAGAAGTAGACACAAGAATTGATAAACTTTACTAGTGCCAATTTCAACAATTTTATTTCGGAAGATTGATACTTTTTATCTCTTCTTCGTCCATTCAATATCTAGAAAAATAATTGAACGGCATATATTATGTTCCGCACGGTTGCCAAGAAGCAGTATCTAGTGATAACTTGTGCAGGCTTGTATAGATAATCTTCAGTAGAACTGCTGCTTTCTTGAGATATACAGGGTGTTTCCTCTATTGTGATCCATAGAGCGGGAGGTGATAGTGCTCACCCAATCAAACAACAAATTGTACGGAAGAGAGACGGTGGGGGGGGGGGCATATCAACCATTTCGGAGTCACAGAGTGATTAAGAAAGTGTGCTATATTTTCAAAAAAACACCCTGTATCTTAAAGATTACAGAGTGTAAGGTCACAGTACTAATCTCAGGAGTTATTGTGGTCTGAACTAAAAATTTCGGATTTTCTTATATGTTGTTTTAATTTGACCTATATTTTTTTGCAAAGAAGTCCCAATACCATGAAGTACAAAGATTCTGCTAGTGATGATTCCTCTGAATTTGTAATATGTTTTCAAATTTTCAACCTCTAAATAGCAACTTCAGTCATATGAACGACTCCCATAACGTTTCATTCACTGTACCTTCCATTTTACATGAGGATATACTCGATCATATTAATGAGCTTCCTAGTGACTTCACAACGGGTCCAGATGGGATCCCTCCAGCCTTTTTTAAGTCTTGCTGCCTTGCTCTGGCAGCTCCGCTAAGAATTATTCTCCAAAATCGCTCGATACCGGTTGTTTCCTGCAGCTATGGAAAAATTCCTTATCATACATATGCACAAAAAAGGTAGTAAAAATGAAATTTCTAACTATAGGCCTATTGCAAAATTATCTTGTATGCCCAAATTATTCGAATCAATCATTTATTGTCAACTATCAACTTCCTGTAAGAATTTCTCTTCAAACCAACATGGGTTTATTTCGGGCAGGTCTACAACCACTAACTTGTTGGAATTTGTCTCGGATACCATTGGCGGATTTGCAAAAGGCTACCAGACGGATTGTATTTATACAGACTTTAGTAAAGCGTTCGACAAGTTATCTCACTACGTGATATTCTTTAAAATGGAAAAGTATGGGTTTCCCCCAACATTTCTAAAATGGACGGAATCTTATTCAGATAACAGAATATACCAAATCTTATTCCTCCATTCCATCTCTAAAATCTTGATGGCTTCGTCTGGCGTGCCCCTAGGTAGTCACTTGGAACCTTTGTTCTTTATTCTATCTATTGACGACATTGTATCTGTTATGAGACACTGCAAGGTTTTGATATATGCTGACGACATTCAGCTTTTCGCTCAGATTAAATCTGTTAGCGATTGCGAACAGGTACAGGCTGACCTCCACAAATTTTACGATTGGTGCAAAAGTTATAATTTGGTACTCAATATAGACAAATATATGTAAGGCTATGACTTTCCACAGAAAGCAGAAACCAATCACTTATGATTACGAGTTCTCGCATTCCTCGATTCGCCGTGTTGGCTCTGTCTGTGACTTGGTTGTCAATGTGATCAAAGATAGAATTTTATCGCCCATATAAACTACATGGTATCAAAGAGTAGTTCTGTGCTGGGATTTATAAAACGTTGGTTCCGAGAGTTTTCGAATCCTATGATAACTTTGCGTTTCTACACTTGCTTTGTGAGACCACTGCTTGAATACGCTAGCCAGGTCTGGTCTCCATTTTACGGTACACACATCGACCGTATCGAGTCTGTTCAGAGGAACTTCCTACGATTTGCTCTCAGGCACCTACCGTGGAATAATTCATTTATTCTTCCACCCTATGAGCATCGCTTGAAGCTTCTAAATATGCACTCGCTTGTGAAACGTCTCATGGTTGCCGATGTAACTTTTGTGCACTAACTCTTAAACGCGAATATTGACTCTCCGCTGTTACTTAACAAAATCTCTTTTCGCGATAGTAGGCACAATTTGAGAAGGCTACCTCTGTTGTATGTTAACCCCTCAAGGTCTAACTTTAGCATGTACGAAACTATTAATCGCATGTGCATTACTGTTAATAATATGGCTGAGAATTTTGTTGTTGACGTTTCTAAGCATGTTTTAAATAAACATTTATACAATATTTAATTTTTTGTTCTACTTAACTTTTTTACATTTTTTTTGTTCTATGTTGCATGTCATTTTATCCGGTGTTCGGTTTATGTTTAGTTCAACATATCTGCTAATACTAACACCGACTAAGTGATGAAATGCATATATTGTTGACCGTTAATCTACTAAATGTGTCACTGCAGCGAGGTTGTGTTAAGCTGGATAAAAAAAATATATATATAACTTTTTTAAAAAAAAAACTGTAGACTCTCCTCTTTAATTTGACCTTACATTATATGGGCTATCTGTAGCCGTTGAACTGTTATTAGCTTTTAACCTGTTCCCAAACATATTCTCAAACCTATTCTCAAAGATAATTT
This sequence comes from Dioctria linearis, assembly GCA_963930735.1. NCBI lineage: Eukaryota > Metazoa > Arthropoda > Insecta > Diptera > Asilidae > Dioctria > Dioctria linearis. The sequence continues at coordinate 160,689,212 of OZ005744.1, forward strand.
GTTCCCTTAATGACAGAAAACACGTCATTTAAAAAAAAATATCGTCTAATATAGTATGACCTGTATCACTACCCACTCTATGGACCACCATGAAGGAAATACCCTATATCTTTGTACAAAGCTGCCATTACATCAACTGCATCTACAATTAGCCGATTCAACACGCCTGCAATTCTGGAATTCCTTACTAATTCGAAGAGTATATTTATGGATTTTTCCGCCAAACCTGACTCCACAGCTGAATCTTCTAATAAAAATTCATCAAGCCGGAATCGGGTGATAGACCAAATCATAACAGTTACCAGACAAATATAAAAAAAATTTAAGTCATGTATTTTTTTAATTACAGACATTTCTTTTGTTTTCGAGAAAATGTCCAACCTGTGATCAGGCGAGGATCTAGCATTGAAATTAGGGAGGGGGGGGGGGGGGGTCATCTTACAAATTAAATCGAGCAAAAAAAAACATCCAACGCCGTAAGTCGGTTCGCATAGCCATCGCAGTACTGCAGTATACTTGGCACTAGGAAATCCGCATTAAGCGGTGTGGATGATGTGTCATTTTCTAGAATACTTTTTTTTACAAAAACTAATTTTTTTAATAGAATAGGGTGCAAACTGCAGGAGTTATTCAAGCCAAACTTTTCTCAGTTTTACACACTGGCATATATAATATGGACTGCTCGATATGTTTAGTTCTTAAGTCGGTACCAACATTGAAAAAACCTATTGGCGGAAAGTTGAAAAGTGAAACCTTAAAATATATATATAATTTAAAAACATTTATTTCGACAAACCCACTTATATATTTATTGTTTACAGCCCTTTCTCAGTTCGCACGTTACATAGAAAAGTGACCCAACTCAAAAAAGGCAACTTTTCAGGAGAGCGAAAAAACGAAAAGCTGTACATAGAATTAATTCTAGCTTAACATAGTAATTGTTTGCTAAAGATAGTCTGAACTCTTAAATGTGTTAGTAAATTTATTTCTGAATATAATAGAATTTTTAAGTTTTGTTACCGCAGTTGGCGAGGTTAGCTGTTAATTCCGCATGCTCTTAAGTTGTGTCGCTTTCCTTTGTTGCGAAATAAATATTTTTACAAGTTTTTTTTTAAGTGGCACAACTTAAAATACGATTTTTAAGAATTAAATCCCGTATTTTGAACTTTCTGGTAAAATGTCATAACTCAAAATAAAATTTGTAAGAAATAATTACTGTTTTGTGGAAAAGTGACACAATTTAAAATAATACTGTTAAAATGTCGAAAACATATTTACGTTTATAATGAAGATCGTCGCACTAAAAAAGTGACACTGACACACTTTTCTATGAAGAATATCTCTGTTCTTAAGTAAAAGAAAAGTGACACTATCGCTATCTAGCGGCAAAATCAACCAGATAGAAATATGCCAATTTCATGGTGTAATTAACTCAAAAACGACAAATTTTGAGTTAGGTCACATTTCTATGTGACGTGCGAATTAGTAGTTGGTGCTTAGACCGAAAGAGAACGCTATATAGAAATGAGCACACTTTCTGCAGTGTATTTCTATGGACGTAGTCAGTCCATATTTTAAATGTCAGTGGTTTTACATAAGAACGCTGCAAATATTTTAGAATGTTAGGAGTGTTACATGCCAAAATTACCTGAAAAGGGGCTTATCTCTCTTTAAGGCGAAGAAATTGCCATCAGCAATTGATTCAAATTCCTCAGTTAAAAACAATAAGTATTTTCCATAGAACGACTTGGGACAAATAAAAGTTTTCAATTTCAACCCAAGTCGTTTCAATAGAAAAAAGCCCCACGACAAATCTTACCTTCAGTAAGATTTGTCGAAAATACCATATGTATGTACATATATACATACATACATATCGGGCGCACAAAATTTACTCGGTGAAGATTTAAACGATCAAGTCTTCAACGAAAAGCCTCCTTTCAGAAAATTGTCGCGAGCGGCATACATTGTGGGTGCAACAATGTATGCACGATAACAAGACGATGGTTTGATATTTATGACAGTATCACATTTCATTTCAACCACCGTCCGCCGCGGTAGGCTGAACACTAATTGTAAACAGGTAAAGAAAATAGAAGTTGCGATAAGAAAAAAAATAAACGTTTTGTGAAAATAACCATAAGAGGAAGTTTGTTAAAGTTTGTGAACAAAGCAAAAGTAGAGAAAAAAATATGTAAATAAAATAAAAGTGTGCGAGTTGTCTTAATCATAGCCTCCTGAAGCGGCGTAGAGTGATTGCCTTCGGCTTAGGTAAGCCCCGAAATATAACAGGAGTTAGGACTAAGTTAAGTTAGGGCTCTGATGTGGTAGTGAGGGAGTCTGTTTCGTGGCTTGGGAAGTGTTTCTCTTGGATCACCCAAAGCTGAGGCCCGAAACTCAAATTCCGAGAAAAACCTATACACATACATCACATGCATACAATAGCATTCATTGAAATAAATTTTTATTTTTGGAATAAAATTTTTTTTTTAAGTTGAATTATATAAATAAAAAAAAGTATAAAATAAAAAATATATTTTTTTCAAATAACTCAATTAATTAAATTTTTTTATTGGGTCCGCCACTGCCTATGATGGTCTTTTAGGTCCTGTTGCTACAAGGATTTACATTTTATCAATTTTATTTTTCTTATATAATCCCGAATAGTGCTTATGTAACCTTTTGCTTTAAATTCTAAGCTAACTGCTCCAGCTTGGAAGAAAATATCAAATTTTGCCGAACCAAGAATAAAAAATTAATAAAATTAATTAATTAAATAATGAAAAAAATGTACTACGTCAGTTTGGCAAGTAACTTTAAAAGTTGACGCATTTAATAAGGATTCTAAAATGGTATAAAACTTGCTACATTATTTCTTACATTACGGGAAAAAAAAATGTTTCTTCAGGAAACCCAGTTTCGAAAAATTTCTTTTCACCTACTAAAAATGATTCTAGTGTACCCAAAGCTTGCCGTAAGACCGCAACTTGATTGTAGTTTGAGTGAGATGGAGAGCCATCAGATAGTGCGATTTCAAGTTACAGATCCTAACTTTTTGTTGAATTTAGGACAAATTTTTCTTAAATTTAAAATTAAACACCAATTATTTGGGGTGCTAAGATTTATTATTTACAAAAGATATTCAAACTGCCTTTTTTCAGCTGCAATACAAGTTCGACATCTTCTTAAAAAGGATCGGGGATCGGGTTATCAGACGGGAAAATCTTGCATTGTTGACATATTCAACTGCTTCCGCAATTCTGGAGCTCATGTTTTTGTAAAATTCGGTGAGCTATACTGTTAAGCACTCCTGTGTTTTCCTGGATTGCACGTACCGAAGTACTTGGGTCTTCTTCAACTACTTAAAGTACTACGTCATCGTAAGGTAAGGAACTTCTTCCTTCACCATGTACTTGGCTTGGAAATCGGCCCTCTGTGATTTGACTAGCTGACTAGCTAGCGTCATTATCTTGCTCACTCATACTTCATGTAATGACTCTCCGTCTAGAATCTTAAAGTTATGGTCTTACGGCAAGCTTTGGGTATACTAGAATCATTTTTAGTAGGTGAAAACAAATTTTTCGAAACTGGGTTTCTTGATGAAAGAATTTTTTCGAAATTGGGTTTCTTGAAGAAAAGAATTTTTTTCCCGTAATCTAAGAAATAATGTAGCACGTATTATACAATTTTAGAATCCTTATTAAATGCGTCAACTTTTAAAGTTGCCAAACTGGCGCAGTACATTTTTTTTTCATTACTGTCAGTTGAAGTTCGGCGAAATATTAATTTTTTATTCTTGGTTCGGCAAAATTTGATATTTTCTTCCAAGCTGGAGTACTTGGCTTAGAATTTAAATTCAAGATTATATAAGAAAAATAAAATTGAACAAATGTAAATCCTTGTAGCAACAGGAGCTAAAAAACTATCACAAGGTGGACATCTTCTCGAAAACAAAAGAAATGTCTATAATTTGAAAAATACATGACTTGGATTTTTTTTTATATTTTTCTGGTAACTGTTATGATTTGGTCTGTCACCCGATTCTGACTTTACGTCTACTTACGGGACACCCTGTATATGTGAGTGCCCAGCACTTGGAGGTCTAAGACTGCAAATCACTGGAGGAATTGTTATCTCTCCAGATAATGTCTGCAATCTAACCCCAAAAGTAATAATCGAGCTCGTTAAAAGACTCGATTTTGCCTAACCACTTTAGGGGAAGGCACAATAGATCAACTATGGTCGCGGTGTCCATAAGGTCCTGAAGGTCCAATCGTAATACTTACTTAGATTTTTTTTCCTATCTATTCCTATTTTGCCTATCTTCTTCAGTTAAGTGACGGAAGGAGACATGACCAGTGACTACGTTTGCAAATAGTCTGAACGACTGTCTGCTAAGTATGTATACATCTGCATCTCATTTTCTTTTGTATTTTCCGTTGTAATGAGACTGCTTTACGCTGTTCCTTGAGGCTGATCATGATGGATATTGCTATTAGATTATTTTTGATTACAAGACTAATTATACTGCTGTGATAAATTATTACTCCTCGTCTTCTTTGGTAGGCAATCTATGCGGATGAGCCAAATGGCTGGATATGCCAATTTGTTACTATTGTGGCAGAGTATGCCGATATTTGGATGAGAAATTAAAAGTCACCTTTCGATAATCAAATAAGTTCTGATTTTTATTGATCAGTCACTGGTTATTTATACAATTATTTAACATAGGAATCAATACGTTCAATAATTCTAAAGGGGAGAAATTATTGCCAAGTTGCAATAAATGAAATCACAAATCATAGTTGCAGTGTCAACAATTCCGATCACTAAACTTCTCTATGATTCATTGATTGATTTTGTATAGCGAAGACCTCAGACACATTTATAATTGAAAATTTTGCTTGCAGAGCGAAATTTGCGTATATTGCAAACTTCTCTTAACGTGGAGCAATTTATTTTGTTTTTAGTTTCATTCGTTTATTGTTCCGATAATTGCTTATTTTCCTTGTCTGTGGTCATGGTTTTACAATACATTGGTTCATCATTGGTTGAAAGATATTATTCTTTCATGGCTTTATGATCTACCCTTCGTAATGTTATTAGCGGTTTTTGACTTCACTGCAAATAGAGGCAAATTTTCAGCGGCCTCCACTTTTTATTATATGATTTAAAAGTATTGTCATGTCCTATGGAAAAAACCAATGCCAACTTTACTTTTAATTACGATTTTATTAAAAAAACTGACCTAACTCACCCTAACTCACTAATTAACTTATTCGTACGCAAGCGACCGACCTCTTTGAAATTTAACACTTAACTCGTCATACCGTCGAAGTCTCGCACTTATAGTTAACCTGTACATGGAAGCTAACATGAACTAACTTGCGAATATCTAATAACTTACTTCCAGCATTGCAGTCGCAATTTTTTAACAATAAATAAATGTGTAAGTACTCACCGCAAAAGGGAGTTAATTAGCGATGATTCATTGCGTCATCGGCGACCTCCAGCTGTAGTGTTATTGTTATTACCCAGCGCTATTTGCTAACAACAGATAAAAGCAACACCTCACTGTGCAAAGTGATGTGCCCAGCAATTATCCATGCGTCATCGCTACTTTAGCTTTGAACAATAATGCAATAGCCACTATGCGAAAATGAAGTACTGGGCGATTACTCATTGCTTAATTACCTCAACAGCTGGCCATTCCTTCCGCGTCCTGTACTAGGGAAGCTGGGCTGCGACAGTATTTTATTTTGCAATAATAACGATACTGTTTTTTTATATTATTGTTTTTGAGTTTTTAAAATGTGGCCCCATATGGAGTGAGGCCTTGTGCCTAATGCGCCTTATGGTAGATACTTATAATTACTCCAAATAATTATAATTAATATTTAACTGTATATGCAGGATACGTTATATCGGGACTACTTTTGAAAGAAATTGAAAAATAATGCTAAATAATTAAAACTTGAATTCAATAAACTTCAAGATTGCTTTTAACTACATTCAACTACTTACAACATAATGATAACAATTTGTTTGCAGAAAACAGGCTATTTTACAATAAATTTCGTTCTATTAAAATTAAAATCTTTTTTATTACTTCTGTTCTTCATTGTTTCTATTTCTGGCGCTAGGTGAAACCAAGTTCGTTTCTGATGCTGATATTAATCAGTATCACGTCCCTGATTACAGTTTGGTGCCTCTTTTTTCACCTCATACGGGGGATCGCAATATATATTCGAACTCATCCTTGGCTAAACCTCTGTACAAACTATTCTACTTGTCTTATTCGACAAGAAAATTTCCAACTGCTTGAAAACTAGCTCATGTTCAACCAATTCCCAAGAAAGAAAAGTGAGGGTAGCGATCCCTGAAATTATCTATCATTAACTCCAAAATAATGCAGTATCTAAAAACTAATTATCTCATCAACGATCGCCAATATGGCTTCCGAGCTGGACGCTCATCTGCAGACTTGCTGACTTTTCTCACGGATGTTGTAGCCGTAGTCTCCACAATTTCGGTGAGTCGAAAATCGTTGCCCTAAATATTTCTAACGCCTTTGACAGAATCTGACATCCAGGCCTTTTAGCCAAACTTAAAGCATTTGGTTTCTCACCTCCTCTTCTATTATGGATTGAAAGTTTCTTATCCGGTCGCCTAATGCAAATTGTACTAGATGGCGTTTCTTTCAATCCCATCCATTTTAATGTATTCTTGGCATTAAAATTTCTAATAAGTTCATATACCTTCTCAGTTGCCAAAGAAGCATGGAAATGTCTCGGATTTCTGAAAAGGTGTAAGAAATATTTCAACCTGTCAAATCTAGGGCTCCTGGACAAGTCTTATGTCAGACCTAGAATGAAATACAATTCCCAAATCTGGGCCGGGGCTGGTCGCATAGCCTTAGCTTCATTATATATTGTCCAAAAGAGAGCCTTCAAGCTCATTGGCGATTTGGCAATAACTTGTCATATCGACTCTCTCGAGCACTGCCGCAATGTTAGATGCCTTTCGCTCCTTTATCGCTAACATGCATGGTGAATATTCCGACGAAATATCTAGAATGATTCTTGCAATAGGTACTCGCGCTGCAAAGCGCGCACATTCTCTTACCCTTAAAATTACCTTCGGCGGACAGTAAAATTCCGTGATGCTTTTTTATCCTGAATTGTGCGAATGTGGAACAGTCTACTATCTTCTGTCTTTCCCCCGGCATACACTCTGCGAAAGTTTAAAAGTGATATACATCTGCACCTGCGCCGCTCTACTAACATTCCCTAATTACTTTCCTTATCGCCTTCCTACCATGCTGTGCTTTCCATCGTGGGGAGCTTGGCTTAATAATAAAAAAAAAACATTCACTGTCGGCCTGTTTTCGACCTGATAGAAATTAAATGGGTACTAAAGTTTATCATTAGTTTTTCATGTAATTTTTAAAATAATTGTCAAAATAGTCCCGAAGTAGTTAACGATTAATTTTAATTACCTTAAGTAATTATACATTATGGAATGACTATATTCAGTTATTTATTCAATATAAAATATTTAGCGTAATCATATTTAAAATTTCTAATTACCAATTATAGAATAATTGTACTTGTAATTCAAAATTTGTAACTCCTATGGAATCGTAATATAATGATATAATTAAAATTTTACGGCTCTTGTTAGGTGTCTAATTGGCACTTGAACGAACAAATAAATCAAAGATTCCCATAAGAATTTGTACGTCTAATTTACGGATAATATTTTTATCCTATCATTTGTTACAGAATACTTAACAGTTTGCCTGATTAAACTCCCTCCGCCTAACTACCTAAGTTGAGTAGTTTTTGGTAAAATCCAGTTTTTCACCTATAAGCTACATATTTTCTGCAATATATCGCTCGTGGTAATGCTACTTTTTAATTCTTTGACGTTTTCGATATTTTGACAATTTTGACAGACAATCAAAAAAAAATTAATTTCTCCATTACAAATAATTTTATACTATCGGCTATATTTATACTGTCGATCAAGATTACTATTTACCAGCTGATTAAGCCTTGTTTCAGAAATACCCTGTATATATATACCACACACCAATTTCCGTGGCAGCTCATAAGTATAAATTACAAATTCCTATTTCCAGTTCTGTCCTGTAATAGTGCCAACAAAAACTTATCCCGCAATAAACTCCAACACAAGATATTCAAGGATAAATACGAAAATTTATTTCTTTTTCGTTGGTCCTTCGTTGCCGTTTCCAATTTTTATAACCATGTATATAGCGTGTAACTCCGCATTTCTTTCCGCACAGCCCTACACCACATATCTTTTGCAAAACGAAAACATTGTTTAAATAATAAACGGTCAAGAAAAATGTTAGACGAAATTACCACCAATTAAGAGGTCGATTGTGTCGGTTACACTAACCGAAAGGAAAAAAAAAGGACCACGACAGCCACCACCACCACTTCCACTTCTACCACCACCGAATTGTTGTCGCATTATTTCTATGAATGAAACCGTAACAACCTGGTACCAAAATGAAGCCGTCGCGGCGACGTCGGCAGCGAAAGGTGAGGGGGAGCGGGGTTGGTTTTCCTAGTCCAGTCATGAATTTCTTATCAGCAAAACACTGGATTTTTGTTGCCTTCGACTATATTACTACTGTGGTGGACGGTTTCCACCACTACATTTCATGTCCTATTTATAGTTAGTAAGTTCAGAGCTTTCCTGTGTATCACGGAAAAAAAGGGCAAGGCAAACCGACTGGACTTAACATCGAAAAGGAAAAGTCTACCGCAACATCATGTTTTCCATACAAATTGTGTCGATCAGATAGAGGAAGTGTGGGCGCGGTTATCCCCTTTGAATATTCCTTGAGGAAGGAAGCTTTTGGTTCCTTTAACTCCGGATATTCCCACTTCAAGGGTTGGAAAATATTTGCAAAGGTACTGATGGTGTACTGGTCGTTAAATTCTAGGCGAGATATTTACAAAGGTGTCTTTATAGAAGGATAGACGGATAGAGGATAGACGGGGACGACATCTGCGGAAGATTTTTTTTTCTTCAATTAACTGTTTATTAGCAGTTTTCATATTTAGATAAAGTCGTGGTGTGCGGGTCAGCTAGCAAAAAACTATAAAGAGCAATTCCGGTAAATAATATTTTTCATATGAGAAGAATGCCTGTAACTTTTCCGCAATCCTCTCTCAACCACTACCACAATGAATGAATGCCTGTTTCGTTCCTTCCGTAATTCGTTCCGTCCTTCCTTTTATCCATCACCCTTTTTACAACAGTATAGCCTCCAGCAGCCCACCCAGAATATATGTAACGTGTGTGTGTGTGCAATTATGTATGTGTATTTGGGGCTCGCTGAAAGCCAGGCAAAGTAACTTTGACAGATTTGAGGCTTAACTTTTGAGCTCAAAGAACCGTGACTTTAGCATTAAATGAAATTTTGGCAAATATAGTACGAAAAATTTATAGCGACTGCAACTTTACCGTTAGAAAGTGGATTTACGTTAATTTAGCGCATTTTCCTTTTAGTAGTGCACTTTTAAGCCGATGTTATTGCCGCAGCGAAAACTTCTTGTTGACTTTATGATTTATTTCAACAGTTAAGTGCGGTGGTCTCTCGAGTAGAATTCCTGAATTTCGTCGTTTACTTTTATGGAAATTGATTAATGTCGCGTTGTTGAAGAAATTGGAACAATTGTGTAGCACAATTTAGTAGGAATAGGAGCGGGGGTAGGCAATATTCGATAATTTGAATTTAATTGAGGACACTTTTCTGCTAAATTCAATATCTACGAAAATCATACTTGTCAGAAATGTTTTTGTTTTTTTACTAATTTGCAATAAGGATATTAATTTTTTTTTTTTTTTTTTTTGTAATATTTAAATTAAATAACTTTATAGTAACAAAATTAACATGTTCGTAATAACAACTACGAGATATAAAAAAAAAATTTATGATGTTGCCAAAGCTTAGCCGTAATACAGCTTTGCTTGAAATGAAGAAGATGTATCGAATTGAGGATTATTGTTTTTTTTTAATAGTGAAAAACTTCGGAATACTTTTATATCCTATAGATCATCGGTGGGCAACCTTCGACAGTATCAAAATTATAATGCCTCGACCCATTGTTGCCAACTCTTGGCTAGGCTTTGTAGCTAAAATCTATGTAAAAAGTGGCTAAAAGTATCTAAATTTTAAGAATTTGTTGCTAAAAAGTGGCTAAGAAACGTTTACTTAGTACATTACTTATAACGTGCTATAACCTTAACGACATCTTGAGAATGCTCGTAGTTAAAATAAACTTTCACCAGCAATTTTAAAGAAGTTCCAACTCTTATTATTGAATTTAGTGTCTTCAAGTTTATTCTATTCCGTAGCTTAGATTTTACCAATCTGAACAGTCTTTCATCTTCTGTATTCGAATGCGGTTAAGATAGCAGTGAAATTGCTAACGCAGAAAGTTCGCTAAATTAACTTTTGTTTGCAGCATCTTTATATTTAGATACCTCGTTCCAAAAGAGGTCTTGTACTATTTCCCACTTGTGTTATTTCATTAAGTTAAATTCTTGCCAACAATTTCTTTTTCGGTTGCCATAGCTTCCGCCAATTCTATAATTTCTTAACCTTTAACAACTTTTAAGACTTATACTACATTTAATACTAGAATTTGTTTTCAATACTTCAATCTTCGTAGGAGGCCTTTATTGAGCTCTTATATTAATTTCTATGTAAAATCCTTGCATCGGGTGCGTAGCAAGCTTTCTTCCTCAGCCGTTATACTAGTTTTTCGAATAGCACACTCAAACTGTGACCCAGGTACGGTGACAAACCTTTATGATATTTAACGGCTGAGGAAAATAAGTCAATCCGATGTGACATTATTGAAATCAAGATTTTTTCAAAAAGCGACTAATTAAAGACTTAAGACAAGTTAAGGCTCAATTTCACTTGGAGTAAAGATCTTACTATTTTGAACGAGACTGAGGTTCGAGGTTTACTTATGAAAAATTGGTATTTTTAGTCTAAATAGATATCACATTCCGTAAGGGTTATTATCTTGATATCTACTGTTTTCAATTTTAAAAAGTTGTAAAAAACAAAAAAACAAATACAAGTTGATCTAATTGAAAATTTGTCCTTCTATGAATTCCCAGTTCCGTAATGAAATTTTATGTGCTCAATTTTAAAAAGTGGTAAAAGTGAAGAAAAAATTAACAAATAGAAGTTGATATAATCGAAGATTTGTGGTTTCTATTAATTCGCAATACCTTTTTTATTACATTTTATTTTATACATTTCACTTTTAATCATTTAGTATTAATTTAATTGTTTGACACATCGCTTTCTTACGGAGTGAGTGATTTTTACCGCCCCTTTACTGACTAGAATTTGGCATTTAAACTTAACGAAAGTTCCCCTCCGACAAATTACAGTTAATTTGTGAACGTTTGTTAAATTTAAAGGGCGCGCTCGCTTTACGTAAATAAACATTACTTACGTATACGTAAATTGTAGTTGAGGCTTTAAATGTTTTGAGGGATCGATGGTATCCCCTTCGATTAATTTCACAGCTATGTAGGTACTTGTAATTTAGAAGCAACACTTTTTAAGTAAATTAAATAAAGTTATTGATTTGTTGGGTCTTTGTACATTGAGTATAAAATTTCGACTTTCTAACAATTCTCTCTCTTATGACTCAATTGAAAATGTTACGATAATTCATCCCACCGCCCTCTAGTATGCGAGATAGGGCAGGTTCAATTGACAGCCAACGAGTATCACATACTTTTAAAATCTTAAGTGGGGTTATCTTTCACTTTTATGCTCCTTGGATTTATTTCAACATAACTCAACCCAACATATGACATTTGTGGAAAAAGTACAGTATACCGAAAACATCCCTTAAGGCCACTACATACTCAAGTAAATCTTGCGACTTGCGCATGGTCGGAAATTGAGTTGAGAGAGTATGAGTGAAATCGGCGGAAACTATTGCGTACAAGCAAAGTTTATAACTTTGCTATAGAATTGAGCTAGACAAAATCGGATATCAAGTTTTACCTCCACTCGCAACGAGTTCTATTCAAATTTTAATTCATTTCTATAGCAAATTTGTCAGATTTGCTTGTACGCAGTAGTTTCGTCTGATTTAATTTATGGCCATGATGGCCCAGTCGTATGATTAGCTTGGGCATGTGTAACGGCCTTTACGATACCGATTTCACACATTTTTTGCTACACACAGTAAGCATGGAATTTTTTCCTCAATACAGAACTCAAATAAAGCTTCGTTCTAATTTGAAGCTTACGTATTATTCGCTTGCTTTGAATGAAGGTACCGATATTACTTATTTAGCTCAATTATCAATATTTATTCGAGGAGTTGATCAGGATATGAACATCTCTAAAAAATTGTTGTCGATAAATACAATGAAAACTACGACTACCCGAATTGACATTTTTAAACACGTAGAAATTTCAATGAAAAAAATGTCATCTATCCCTAAATAAATTATCTGGATTGGTAACAGATGGTGCGGCAGCAATGACGGGGAAAAAATAAGGCAATTATTTAAACAAAAAAATAGAAGAAGAGAATTTTTCTAAATTATTTATTTGTCATTGCATCATCCATCAAGAAAATCTAGGTATGTGCAAAATCTATGAAATTAAAAAACGTACAATTCAAACATCAACATTAAGTCATCGACAATTTCGAGAATAGTTAATTAATCTGGAAAAATGGCTATACAGATTTTCAACATTATTGCCCAGTTCGTTGAATGAAATAAAACTATATGGATATGAAAGGAATTCCAATTCAGCAATTTAATGATTAAGGATGGTTGTCATGTCATGGTTTTAAATGAAGCCTTACAAAAGCAAAATCCAAATGTGACACAATTCTATGTATATATCAAAGCTTTTAAAAGTAAACTGCTTCCGTGGCAATTCCATTTATAACAAAAAAATTAATCGTTTCCATTTCCCAACATTATCTAGTTATCGCAACTCAAATATAATTCTCAAATTTTTGTTAAAAAAATCAAAGATCGTTATTCAGAATTTGAAAAACGTTTTCAAGATTTGGACAATTTATTTTCATTTATTTAATTTGCGCTTTTCCATCACTGAAATCGAAATTGTTCCAGAAAATGGAACTTTTGGATCTCAAAGAGAGGACAGATTTAAGAAAAACATTTATTTTGGCACCTTTGCACGAGTTTTATAAAAATCTGCCAGCTGAAGAATTTCCGAATTTAGTACATTTACTCTTTATTTGGCTCAAAATATCGTTCTGAACAGCTCTTCTCCAAAATGAAGTAACTAAAATCGAAGTACAGAGCTTCAATAACTGATACTGTTTTGGAAGACAACTTGCGTTTAAGCACTACACAAATCAAACCGGACATTGATTTGCTATCAAAATCTATACAGCACCAGAAGTCTCCTTAATTAAAATTTGTTTTCATTTATATTTATTATTTTGTGATTAATACTTACTTATTTTCTGATTTTTTATAATTCATTATAAATGTTAAAAGAATGAAATTTAGTAGTTAATTAATTTTGTTTTAATATTGTTTTTTTAATTTTTTCAGAAAAAGAACATATAAGTAACAAAACTGTGTCAATTAACTTCTACGACCCGCGGAGAAAACGTAAATCTTTATTCTGGGGCTCCTGTTATACAAAAGGTTGTCCACCCCTGCTTTAGATCATGAAATCATAGGTTGTATCAAATTTTAAGGGCACTGGAGAACAATGCACTAAGTCGCATTTTATGTGAAAATGAGTTAAACATGCAGTTTTGTGGGGTATTGGAAGCAGATTCTGGTCAGATTATATTGAGAGAAATCGCATCCGGTCTATGGAATATTATGAGAAGAAAAAACGTAAAAAAGGGAAAAACGAAATTAGTCCACACGTTTTGAGGGAATAATGAAATAAGTCCATTTTTACTGTACTGTAACGGCTTGTAAGACAGAAAATTTAACCGCAGTGTACGCTTTTGGCTGTGTTTCAAGATAAGCCGTTCTAGCCCCAAAGGTGGTTTCAATGTCATTAAGTACATAACCCTTCTAAAAGATATTCACTGCCTGAAAATCGAATTTCTTTTGTAAAGTCGTGCCGCAGATTATTTTACTGTGGCTCGTATTGCGTTTTTCTATGATAAGTCATTTAGTGTTCCGAATGATAAGGGCATAGAAATCATGGACATTAATGGGACTGATTCAAATGACGAAACCTTAACTCCTAAGTGCAGCAAACGAAAAGCACTAGGACGTCTAACCGAAGTAAAGAATAAATTGCTTGTCAGTAGTCATGAAATTGGAGAGGACTGTAAGTGTAGCCGCAACCAATGTTTTACGCATGTTGGCCAGAACGAACGATAAAGAATCATAAGGGAATGCAATTCCTTAGATAACTACAATGAGCAATATAACTACCTTAGTGGGTTCGTAAGTCGTAACCATTACTCCGCTGCAAACCCGGCGAAATCGAGAAAATGAAAAGAAGCTAATTTTCGGGCAGTCTCGTTCCAATACTGTATTCGAATATTAAATCCGCCGGGTGACGTACAGGTATGTATGAAAGCCTTCGCGGCTATTCATGGAATTACAGAGAGACGTGTAAATACGATTCGCGAAGCAATCAAAATAAATGGATCTCCGCCATTTGACGGAGGAGGAAAACATAGTAACCGGCCGCATAAATTATTAAACAGTACAAAACAGACTATTCACGCATTTATTGAGACGATTAAAGGAAGAAAGTCACATTACTCCCGATTCGATTCGCAGACGTTGTACTTCCTGGAAGACTTAAATATTTTGAAACTTAGCGCTATATGTATAATAAGGAAAATAATAATTCAAAAGTTTCATATGGTGCTTTCCGGCATATTTTTTCGGAAGATTTCAATATATTATTCGGATACTCGCATAAAGACACGTGTAACACTTGCGACAGCAAGTCAGCTGAAATATCAGTACTGCAGATGAAAATTACTGAGCTTGAAGGATTAAAGAATCAAAGAGACGAACCCGACTTGGAAAAGTTACGCAAAGAGAAACAAACGATACAAACCGAATTGACTGTACACAAAGCTAAGGGTGCGAGATTTTATGATATAAAACGAAATTCAGAATGGAATTGAGTACGAAAAGCTATGGACTACCAGAATAATTTTCCGACACCAAACATTATAACGAAGGATGTATACTAGAGTAAGCAGCTAAATTGTATATCCTTCAACATTCATGATCTGGCGACGGGTGCCTCATATTTCTACACATATGATGAAAGCGTTTAAAAAAAAAGGAAGTAGTGATGTATGTTCCATGTTGTACGATTTTATGACTAACAAGCTGTCTTCAGACATACGACAGCTGGACATATTCTGTGACTCAGGTACGGTCCAAAATAAAAACTTTCCACACTTCCTGACCACACAGTTGAAGAGATTCGATTACGTTCGTTGCATATTCCCTATTCGCGGTCTTTCGTACTTAGAATGCGATAGAGATATGTCTATCGTTAACCAGAAAATCCATGCTGAAGTCCATGATGAATGGAGGGATGTTGTAAGGAACGGCAGGATAAAGCCGGATACGTATAACGTCATTTCACTGCAAATCAAATTTATTCGACAAATGGTCGGCATTCCTCACACCTAACTATAAAAGAAATGTCCTAACAGACGAGACCGATCCGTGAAATTAAATTTCAGCACGATCATCCAAAGCTGGTCTACCACCGAAATACGTATTCAGGAGCATTTGAAACGATGGACATCGACGTAAAAACATCGTTAAACAAATTGTCGAGTACGAATGCTTCACGAACAAAACTTTACGGGGCAAGATTTTCCATTTTGTAAGTAATATTAATATTTCGTATCTTCCATAAAGGTCCCGTACCTTTAAATCCAGCGAATAAAGTAGACTTGCTGAATCTGACAGAATAATTAACAAAAATCGACTCTACTACAATTTGACCCCGGCCGTCGTCGCCAGCCTCGATGCCGTTCAAGGTGACGATATTTCATTGTCGTGTACCGATGAAGATGACTAACGCACAGTTACACTATATAGAACACTCTGCGCTATTCAAATAAATTTAAATTCCAGCATTTGAAAATTTACAGTGTTTTTGTTTTTTGGGGAAATATAATTTAAGTCCAACTTTCTCTAATATTTGTTTGGGAGCAATTAAATCCACAGAAATTCGCATTAATTATCACAGGTGAACCAAAGCAGTTAATAATATTCCAATTTTTTTCATAATCTGCAAACTAGGATATACAAAGAACACATTTCGTATTCAGAATGATAAATAACCAAATTAAGATAATTACGGAAAGAAATTAAACTTTTATTTGCGATTAGTCAAAATTTTTTTCTTGTAGGACTGTTCCCAACACTCTTCCTGTCATTCAGGCTTTTAAAAAAAAAAAAAAAAAAACTTCGGAAATGGGGCCCATAAAAATTTCGATTTTCGCTATCAGGGTGTCCCGTAGTCTGGCACCCGAAGGCTACGGATAGGTCATGTTTAGACGGGGGGGGGGGGGGGGGTGTAACGGTTTCCGAGATACGCCGACTTTAAGATATTTGGGTATATTTTTATAGATCACGCTGTAACTTCTGAACGTTACATCCTATGATGATGATTTAAACTTTGGTAGATAGATAATCGTTGGACCTTTCCAATGGTCTATAAAGTTTTGCCCTCACCCTTTCTGTTTTGAACAAAGTTAAAGTTTCGGAATTTTTACTCGTTTTTTTTTTATTTAACTACTATATTTATCAAAAAAACCCGTCATCAATTTTTCATATTGGATTTAAAAAGTATTTGCCTTAGTGTAGCATTTACAATACCTGCAAATGAAAATCAACGCTCCATTTGTGCGGAGAGCGGATTGTTCTATCCAACAGTTACTCATATATTGCGCAAATTTTCTTTCTATTTTACTGGACGCGGTAAGTTTTCTTGAGGCACTGCCGAGATGCAGATAACCTCTATTATTAGAAGGCCTATTTAAGTAATTGACAAGAATTGACAATTGAAGTACTGCACGTAATGGCGGTATTGTAGTACTTTGCGTTAAGTACCAGTATCGGGACTTGTACGTACTTCAGAATTTTTTGAATACCAGTACCTGAACTTGTACGCTTGTAGTCCATGTCCTGGTACTGGTACTAATACTTAAGTACTAATGTACTTAAGTAGGTACTTTGCAGGCCTGAAGTTAAATACACGCTTTAGATCAATCAATTATGTTTTTAATAAGCACTAATAAAGAGATAGGTAAAGTCTGTATACGCTTTAAATTACGTTTTTTTTCCTGCGAACTTATTTAGCACCTCCCTTGCTGTTAGTTTGTTTTTAATTATCTCATTTCCAATGTTTATGAGTGCCATGTTCGAAAACCTCTCCTGAAACAGTTGTTCTTAACGAAGTTTTAACTCAATAGAAAAGCTCCGTTCAGGACCACCCAGAACTGCTAGCAACTAGTTACATGTATAAATTTGGGCAGAAGTCTTTATTAATTTCTGTTTTCAGTCTTTTCAAATTTACTACAATGCTCTTGTTTTGGAACATATCGTTTATTATTTTTGTTTCAGCCTGTAAGGTGGAAATATTTATATTAAAAACATTTTTATAATTTTCTACGAATGCCTCTCCATCTTTGAGCTCCAACTTTATAAAGGACTGTGCCTAAGGTAGATTTTCAAACCTGATTTTAAAATTAGTGATAATGTTGTTCGTCACTTGGTTGTAAATATGTATTTTCCAATATTTGGATGGCCTTAGCATTGTATTTAATGGAAATTCAACTAAATTACTTTTACCTAGAGTGGACCCCACCCTGACCCTATCTAGTTACGCCAATGCGTATACCGAGTATAAAATAGCAAAACTCTGTCTTGCTCTACTTTTGCTCGATTCAGTAAGAAATCAACCTAATAATATGGATTTTTGCTTCTCATAAAAAAATAATTTTAGAAGACCCAAAGGTGGCAACTTGTCATCATTTTCCTGGCCGGTTTCAAGATCCAGTCCGACCCTGTAATTTAAATACAAATTTAAATATTGAGCTGAACACGCTATGAAAAAAAACAAATGCTATAATTCAAACGACTCATCTTTCTTCCGTCATCCATTGTGAAGAGTTGATGAGCCTTAGCGAATATAATTTTTCCATCCGACGAAAGATACATTGGTCTGGGAGATAGAGATACAGCTAGTAAATACCTTTCTTTGTGCTTTCCAGAAATTAGTTGTATTTTAGTATTTAGGATATTTTTCGGGAACCATTTCTGATATTAGAAAAGTCTTCAAATTTTCAAGGATATTTATTATCGCAGAGGCAATCTTCGTTTGTACATCCTGCATTTCAGTTCACGTATAGATCTGCCACATTTTCTTTGGTAAATTTAGTTCATATTTTATGCAATAATTTTTTCCACTTGTCTAGATTAATTATAATTTTTTTCTTAACTTGACTGTACTATAATTTCCAGGTTGAAAGGATGTGGGTGGCCAAACTCGAGTTAAACTTTTTATTATAGATATTTTAACATATCTTGTCTAAGCTTCTAAAATTTTGGTGTTTTTTTATGATTAGGTGACTAACACATGGTCCCATGAACTCATCTTTAAATTCGTGCAGACTATCGTACTTGAAATTGACAGGAACAGTGATCATCTCGTCGAGACAACGGTGAAAAACAATTTTAAAACGAAAATTCCGGAAGAAAACACTACAGCCGGCGTTTTCTGCGAGGAGCCTCATGTGATAATTGCCATATACCTTGAAAGCCATGTCACGGTTTTCCAGGCGGATGTCGAGGCAACCTTTGAAACAGAAAAGCATCTCCTTAACTCAGCCACCGAGGACGAGGAGTTTGCGATCTGTTCGGACAGCCAGGCAGCTTTCAAAGCCTTGTCAAAACACTTTTCAAACTTCAAGCTTGTATTGAATGTAAGTCCACCCTGAACTCCCATTGCGAGCACAACAAAGTACTGGTACTTTGGGTACCAGTTCATAGCGATATTAGTGGAAATGAAAAGGCGGACGAACTTGCTCGTCTTGGTGCATCGGAGGCATCCTCCTCCAGTATTTGGATCGCACCAAATCACCTTATTTCTAATATCTCGGCCTGGGCTGACCGCCAACACAGTCGCCCTTGGTTAGATCATCCTTCAGGTAGAACTACAAAGGAGCTGTGGGGCATACCTAACACAAAAGAAACAACAAACTTACTGGGATTAAAAAAGCCAACCCTGCGAGCCCTGATGTCAGTTCTCACTGGGCACTCTCGTCTTAGAGGTCACCTACACAGGATAAGGCTTTTTGGTGACCCTCTATGTAGGGGATGCAGAGAGGAACCCGAGACAGTGACTCACTTCCTTCGTCACTGTCCAGCTGTCTCGGAAAAGTGTTACAGATTCCGTGGCTCATACCTCCTGGACGAGCTGTACGAAGCCGGCAAGGAAGCCTGGGAGCCAATACTTAAATTCGTAAGAGCGCCCGGTTGGACTTTGCTCATAAGTTTGTAGGGAGAACAATGGGTCTAAAAGCGATTTGGCTGATGATTTATATCAGAATTTTTATTACCTGATTTCTATTCAAAAGACAGCCGTAATACTACAACAACATTAATTATTTCACCGCAGAGATATCTTGTTTCTTTGAAATTGATTTAATCGATGAAAATCAAAAACTAGACTGTATGCAAAATTTGGAATAGGAGCCGAAGAAAACCAAAAATCTCAATTTAAAATCAATTTCAACTATATTATCGGAATATAAGTCTAAATCAATCAAGTTCAGTTCAATGTGGGTGGGTTTTTTTCTCAATTCCAATTTCTATAATAAAACACCAAAAATTCCGATGAAACAGGCGGCTCCTTTTATACTGATTCTAGATCTGATAAGAAAATTTTGATGTAAATCTCTTTGAATAGCTGGGTAGAAGTATTCTATTAAAAAGCAAACACATACACTTACACTCCATTTATCAGTTATAGACCATCCTTCCGTCTCGTCGAAAGCTATGCATCTATATAAAACAGCTGACAGATTGTGAGATAATCTTGCCGAGAACTTCATCACTTCTAGTCCACATCCCTTTAATCGTTGGCACTTAACTTGAC